>JAOBAT010088749.1:0-41385 GCA_026413305.1 Hydrozoanthus tunicans
CACGAGTTGTCTGATCATAGGAAGCCCAGTTCAGTAAGATTTGTATACTTTTGCTCGAAGCGTTTTGTTATTTTTTTTGTCTTTATTTTGTCTTTATCATTAATACTTTTCCCACTATAATAGCCTTCATCATCAGTTTCGTTTATTGTTATCATTTCTACGATGTCGTTGTTGTTGTTGATACTATTTTTTGTTTGTTGTGATTTGCTAAAACAACACTCCATCAGATCTATTGACCAAACAAACTCTACTTTCCAGATTCTCAGAAGAACGTCCAGAGAGATGCTGACGGGATGCCCAGCCGCAACCGTTATATTCGCAGCCACAGTTTTGTAAGCCGCCGTAGTTATTATTACCGACGTCGTAGTTACCATTACCGACGCCGTAGTTACCATTACCGACGCCGTAGTTACCATTACCGACGCCGTACTTATTATTACCGACGTCGCTTTCAACGCCGTCGTTACTAACAATGCTATCAGTGATCAGATGACGTCACTTCAAAAGCTACCTTGATGTCTTAGTAATCAAGTTTGTTTGACGTCATAGAGTGCTTCAAGTTTGACATTGACGTCATAGAGTTTCATGTTTGACACTGAATTCACAGTACTCCAGGTTTGAAATAAAGCCGTAGTGTGTTTCGCGCGCAATAGTGAATGCAAATGAAACTATTGTAAAATAATGGTTGTGTACGGATTAAACTTGAAGTTTGTCGCAAATTTTTGACTATCGTTTTATCTTCTTTATGATCTAAAGTAACCAGGGCACCATGTAGAGAAGTGTTAAACCCACCCCTCTTCTTCCCCTCCCCGTCTTTAAGCAAAGCGCACCCTTTATACCTTTAAATGAATAAAATACCTTTATTAAAATTCTATTTCAACGCAGGAACACTAGATTTACTTGTTATCAGTGCATGCTGTGCTCTGTAGGAAACAATACAAGGGAAATGCGTTTTACTGCTTAATTTAAGCACTCATAGAACACAAGTTTCATGTAACAGCTGTTTGAATATCTCGAGTACCAAAACAATTATAAAATGAAATCCTCAGCCATGTTTTGGCTTCACCCAATGCCAAAGTCCGTGTTGTAGAAAATGGAAAAATAGCTATAAGCAGAAGATTACACATGTTCAAACGATTAAGTAGTAAGAAGAAAAATCGATGAAATGTAGTTAGTAATTTGTGTCACTAGTTGATTCAAAATCTGGTTTATCCACTTTATGTCTTCTTTGAATCTAATTTGGTGTTTGTAAGAGGCCGAGTCAATGATGGCGATGAGGTGGACATCTTCTGCCGTTCTCTTGGCTTGAAGATTTTGAACAAGCGAGACGACTTGTTCGTTATCTCTTGTCAAAAAATGGTAATATGGTCCACCTATGCCACCTTAGTAACAAGGACGAACAATTTTATTATACGCCACACGTCAGCGTATTTCTATATATAGGAAGAGAGTCTACAGAACAATGAAACGAGAGGGTAGGGGGAAGGGGCCATATTTCCACAAATTTACGATCATGATAATTTTTCTCAACAAAAAACCAGGACTATAGCTATGGTTTGCAAAACAAAAATGCACAAGTACACAGAATGACAAAAATACACCACAACACAAATCTCAGATCCATAGCTACAATAGCAACACAAATATGCCCAAACAAGCCTTTTTAGACGTTGGGACGTATTAACGTCGCGTTCTTAAAAGGAGGTTTTGTCCTTGGAAAGATGAGAGAACTCGAGTAATCAGGAGCAAGACCTCGGGTAATAAAGACTTCTCAGTGGTAATCAAGAATAAGAGCTCGGGTAAACAGAAGTAAGATCCGGGTAATTAGAAGAGTGACCTCGGGTGATCAGGAACAATGACCTTGGGTAATGAAGACTTCTTGTAATAAGACCTCTGGTAAACAGAAGCAAGGCCTCGGGTAATTAGAAGTAAGACCTTGGGTAATCAGGAGCAAGAAGACCTCGGGTAATCAGGAGCAAGGCCTCGGGTAATCAGGAGCAAGACCTCGGGTAATCAGGAGCAATGATCTCGGATAATAAAGACTTCTCAGTGGTAATCAAGAATAAGGCCTGGGGTAAACAGAAGCAAGGCCTCAGGTAATTAGAAGCAAGACATCGGGTAATCGGGAGCAATGACCTCGGGTAAACAGAAGCAATAACCTCGGGTAAGGAGGAGAAATGACCTCGGGTAATGAAGAGCAATGACCTCGGGTAATTAGAAACAATGACCTCGGGTAATGAGGAGCAATAACCTCGGGTAATGAGGAGCAATTACCTCGGGAATCACGAGCAATGACCGCCAGTAGTCAGGAGCAGTGACCTCGGACAAACAGGAGCAATGACCTCAGGTAACCGTGAGCAACGACTATGGGTGATCGGGAGCAATGACCTCGGGTAATCGGGAGCAATGGCCTCGGGTTATTAGGAGCAAGATCTCGGATAATAAAGACTTCTGGTAGTTAAGAATAAGACCTCGGGTAAACAGAAGCAAGACATCGGGTATACTACAATACAAAAAAAGTGCATGTTTTATTTGCAAAGCGATATTGAACAATCCATTCCCTCGGTTTTATCGTTGATTCGTTGAGTCGCATCTCCGAGGCGGTTTCCATTCGTTATAATTTTCGAAGCACTTCTTGTAAATTCTGTGTTGTTCAGTCAAAGATCGAAGCTCATTAACGTTTTAGAAAAGAAATTAACTATCGAGCCCGAGCCTCAGCTTGTTCTTAAATTCTTGTTAGATTTGGCCAATCTGAGCCTCGTTGTTCTTATAAAATGTTTCTTTTAAAAAGCGTGTTGGTGGTTACGAGCTCCAAGGTTATTTTGCCACAGTTGAGCCAAACTCAGGAATATAGACAAAAATACAGGCAATATATATTTGATTTAGTACAAAAAAAAATATTTTTTAATTTTTGTTGTTGTGTTGGATTTTGACTTGTTAAAAAATTGTTGCAACCAAACAATATTTTGTGACCAAATGAAGACATTAAGTTAGTCACTTTTGAAGGTAGACATGTTGTAAAATTGAACAAAATGTTTCTTTTTACATGTTACAGCCGTAAAGTTCAGCACGAAGCATCAAATACCCACTCCAGGTTTGTGGATGAATTCTTACATAGCGAGCTTTAACACCCTTTGGGAGTCTCTTGACAACTATTTGGTTGTTGTTGGTGTTAGCAGAAAATTCCTGTTTAATAAACAAGAAAAATAAATAAATAAACACCTTCAAAAGTAGAGTATGCATAAGCAGTAAGGCCAGGACCAGATTGTCGAAGAACAAGTCTGACACACGCTATTTTACGCCAGCTGAAGTTAAAGCAATTGGCCGTTTTCACGTACTTCTTAGAGACGCCAAAGACAAAGACGAAGCAGCTATGTTGGTGCACTAAACAAAAGAAACCATCAAATTCTTTTGTGTAAGGGCACCAACATGCCTGCTGAGACGTCAGGTGAAAAAGATCTATAGATGATGCGAACGTTTAACCCTTTCCCCCCTAAGGCATCAACTGGTCAACATCTACGTTCTCCTTACAGTAACAATAGAAAACAAGCTGATTAATGTTGAGAATATGAAATTTGATCATCTGACAAGAACTCTGAAAGATGAATTCTCAAATTCTCCCAAACTCATAGAAATTTTAAGGACATAAGTTATGAGACTTTACAAGCTAATCATTTGGCACTCTTAGGGGTAATGAATACTGTAGAAGAATTGTTCTTGTTGTCACTAGCTTCTTTTTCTCAAGAGAAAAAACTTCTGTGTCCCTTACAGGAATCGAACCGGCCCAGGAACCTCAAATATAGGAACTCACATGGGGAACAGGTCACTTAACTTGGTTCTGTAGATGGAACACCGGATAAATTACTGGGCACAGTTTACCCATATGGTGAAATTAAAGCAATGCCAGTCCATGATAAGGTAAACAATAAAACGTGTTATAACTTTCTACTAGCGTTGATTTTCCGTTTTTATCTTTATAACATTATATATGGAACAAAGCTGGGTCAAGGGTAAATCGGTTCTTTAGTTCAAAGCAAAAGTTAGTTCACCTCTTACCATAAGCTATTTCTTTTGTACTTGAAATAGAATTTTCAGTTTTCTAAGCACCGACTCCAAGAATTTTTACCTCCTCCGTCCTTCTTTCTTTTCTACCTTCCTTCCTTCCTTCCTTCCTTATTTCCTTCACCTCAGCTGACCCTTCCCCCCTTCTTTTTCTTCCTTTTCTTCCTTCCTTCTTTGCTTCCTTTCTTTTTTCTTTCCTTCCTTCGACCCACATTCATTTTTTCTTCTATCTTTCCTTCCTTTTTTTCTTACCAAGACTTTGCCATTTTGGCTATACTCAGTCCATTTAACATCATTTCTTGAATACGACAGCTTGTATGATGTCACCCAATTTGCGTATTTTCCGTCCCCTTGAGTGCCAACTTTCTTTACCAGTTTAACAGCCCCAAGGTCAATCTTTAACCACGGGTTTTGATCTTGTACAGTGGGGGCCCAGCCACGGGCGTTTCTGATTCGTCCCCAGCTAGGCAGATACTTTAGGTAGACACTTGAGGCTGTAATTCGACTGTCTTTAATAGCACCGCTTTCCATACCAAGTGCGACAGGGTTTCTGCAGGCTGTGTCAAATAATTAACAGAACCACAAATAGTCTACACCTAAGGTTAGTAAGAGCTTTTATCTAACAAGAACTCCTGTAATTTTCATCATCTACCACCAGCCTCATTCCTCCCCTCCAAAAGAGGAAATTAATAATACTAATGGTTATTTAAGATAAACTGTTCTAAAAGATAAACAGAAATAAATAAGTAGACCACTAACAGAAAACTGAAATAATGCCATGCGTGGCTTGAAGACAAAAAAGTTTTTAAAGTTCTAGGATGTAGAAAATCAGACGCGATGTCTTCTCGGAATATAACATTATGTTAACGAAGGTTTCTTTTTAATAAACATCTTGTAATTAATGGCATGTTTACCCCGTTCCCAGGGGCCTCTCGCCCAATGAGAAGAGCGAACTGTGCATGTTTACCAATTGGTCTGGCATCCTACCGTGAGTTTGGAAAGTTAGACTCAAGAGGACAATAAGCAAATCTATCTTGTTTTGATCTGAAAGTTGACAAAGCTAAAAATACCCTAAAGAGCAACACGTTTTAAAGAATAACCCGTTGGACGGCTTTTGCGAAACTCGACTCACCTCTCTTTAGCACTTTCACTTGAAATATTGATTCAGCTTTGAGTGGATTACTAGTTGCGATACATTTATAACGACCAGCGTCTGTAAGTTGCACAGAAGACACAACCAACATCCCTCCACTCTCAATACGCTTAGAAACCCAGTGACCCGGAAGTGCGCCCCCGATTCGCTCCCATGTTATAGTGGGTACAGGATTGCCGGTGGCAGTGCAATTTATGGCCGATGTTTCTCCTAAGACTAGCCTAACAACAGCAGAAGGTTTCTCAGTAAATTCGGGCACAACCATTACAGAGAGCTGGGTTGTTGCTCTCAGGCTCCCTAGAAAATTTGTAGCAGTGCAAAGATAAGTTCCTGAATGGTATCGTTGTACATTTGTGAGTGTTAAGGTCCCGCTTTCTCCTCCTTTGATTGGCTGGGGTGTGCTTCCTGCTAGTTTTGACCACGTGATTCTAGGAGCTGGAAAACCAGTGACGTGGCAGGTTGGGAGTGTTGTTGTTTTCCCGTTTTCGATGAAAGTGGGTCCCATTGACATTTCAATTCGTGGAGGTGCTGCAAGGCAAAATAAAAACGGTTTCTTTCAAAAACTAATAGCACAGAATTACAACAACGATTTCGCAATGAGTTAAAAATATCTTTGCAAACTTGAAACCTCAATGGCAAAAGAATCATGAACTTAAAGCAGAGTAGGTTAAATTTCTAATTATCCTCTTCCTATGATAAGACTATGTGCATAACAAGAACAACGACTGCGCAAACATGAAACCTCTGTGACGACAGAATCATCAGTGGCAGTGATATAATTTGAGAAAAGAAGTAATAACAACAACTTTATTCGACCCATTGTAGGTATATACATATATAGTTCACAGTATGTACAAAGTAACACAGAATAGTTAAGACAAAATATCTCTAAAACATTTAGTTACGTAAAGAATTAATAGTTACAAACAATAACGTCAGGTAGCCTAGAAAAACCATTAGAGCTTTACAAGCTAGGGAACCCTTTTTGTAAATATATATGTGGATTTTTATTTTATTGCGTCAGGAAGGCGCAAACTCATGCACACAATACTTTAATAAACTGAGTTGAATCGATTTCGTTGAGAGCAGAAGTTAGATACAGACCGCACAGACCAACCGAGTTGATTAATTTTGAAATTTTGAAACAGACAGCAGAGATTAACCCTTTCCCCCTAAGGCATTTGTCAACATCTAAATTCTCCTTACAGTAACAATATAAAATAAGCTGATTAGTGTTGAGAATATGAAATTTGATCATCCACCAAAAAGTCTGAAAGATGAATTTACAAATTCTCCCAAACTACTCATAGAAATATTATAGACATAAGTAATGAGAACTTACAAGCTAATCATTGGGTCAGGAAGGCGCAAACTCACACGTACTCACACATATTTTTAACTTAGTTGAGTCGGCTTTGTTCAGAGGAGAAGTGAGATACAGAAAGCAGAGACTTACCGAGATGATTATTTTTGAAATTTTGAAATTTTGAAACAAAGAGCAGAGATTAACCGTGTTGTTTAGTTTTGATAATACCTAGTAGGGGTCAATGTAGGTTTCTTTTAGCTTATGTTTTAAGACAGAAATGTTTAATGATTTGAGAGAGGTATCTAGGCAGTTCCAAATAACTGGTCCTTGGTACCTAATGTTGCGGAGTTCATAGTTTTTTCTTAGTCAACTAGGTGAACATGAGGACCTAGAAGATAGTCTGGTGTTGTAGTGATGCATCTGGTTGACAGGTGTGAAAAAACAACAAGCATCGTCATGGTACTTAAACATAAATGACGCTGTGCAGATTTTAACAAAGTCTAACACCATATAAAGCTTGAGAAAAATGTACATTTAGAAGAACTGGCTACAGACCACTTACATTAAACAACGATCTTGTATTGGATGAACTTGGACATGTAATATCGGGCAAAATCCAGTGACTTATATACTTACATTTCCTGTTATACCTTAACTAGAGACATCGACCTATTATTGGATGGACTTCGTATGTTATGTTGGACAAGACCCAGTGGCGTGGTTTTGTCTTTCGATTGTATAAGGGAAGTCGAATGATGGAGATGCTATGAAGAAGAAATTTTACCCCTCTGTGTTGTAACCTTGGTGTGAAAGTGGCCAATAAAATCGAAGCTAACTGATCACCTTGCACTGAAAGTCTCATTTGTCCAACAGCTGTACCAAGAACGCTTGCTGCTTTACATTCGTACACACCCGAGTCAGCCATTGTCAGTTGGTTGATCTGTAGCCGTCCATTTTTGTTGGCTAAGGATGCTTTCGCGGGTAATTGTCCTTTAATCTTTTTCCACGTTATTCGAGGAACAGGGTATCCAGTCACTTCACACGATACAGTTGCTTTTTGACTTTCGTTTACGTTCAATATTCTCGGGGTGACCGAAACGGTCGGAACGGAGGCTCCTCTTCCAGGAGGACCAAAAGGTCCTAAATCGCCCTTAGGACCTTTCTCGCCCTTTGCTCCCCTAGCACCCCTCGATCCAGGACCACCCCTGAATCCTTGCTTGCCAGGGACGCCAGGCTCTCCTTTTAATCCGGGTAATCCCGGAGGTCCTGCTGGACCGTTGGCACACCGTCTGACGGAAGTGGTAGTAATATAACATGAATAAAGTGTTCGTAGCAATTAAGAACAGCATGCGCAAGTACATCGTTGTTGTTTAAGTTGTATTTTTTGTTGTTTCCTTTGCTCTTCTTAAAAGAGATTATAAAAAGAAAGAACAAATGGAAGGAAAAAGAAGGCAAAGTAAAAAATAAGAGAAGAAATAAGAGAAACGAAGGAAAGAAAGGAATGAAGAAATGGAAACGAGGAACAGTGAATTGACCAAAAGAGTAAAGGAATGAAAGAAACGAGATAGGTAGGTAGGTAGGCAAGTAGGAAGGTACGAAGGAAGGTAGGTAGGTAGGTAGGTAGGTAGGAAGGTAGGTAAATAGGTAGGTAGATAGATGGGTATGTATGTTTGTAGTTAGGTAGACAGAAAGGTAGGTAGGTCCAAAGGTAGGTAGATAAATAGGTAAGTAGGTAGATGGGTAGGTAGAAAGGTAGGTTGACAGAAAGGTAGGTAGGAAGGAAAGAAGGACGAATAGAAGAATATTGAAATCGCATGAACAGCAATTTCATGTATAAAAGTTTGTCAGCTAGAAAAAAAATCAGGTCAATTATGTTATACATTTCCGTCTAAGTGAAATATGAAACATATCCTAGTACGAGGTGTGTCCATCGCTCTATGGCCTATACCAACTCATTATCAATTAAACTATTATTTCTATGATCGTAATCACTGTCACTGTCTTTTTCATTACAAGCTCAAATAGAGAATGGCTAGTGAACAGTTTTCCAAGCATTGTGAAGTTGTTTCACCATTTACTTTAACGTTGTTGTAGTCACCTAACAATTAATGAAAACCGTTCATCCAACTACCACTACAAACAAACACCCTGTTGTTGCGACCATTCTTATGTGTTATTTTTTCTAAGAAACCCATCTATCTAACCACCCTGTTAGAACAACCCTCTTCCCATGGCTAGACGGTTGTTTCTTTTTAACAGGGTTCCAATTAACCTCGCTCCCAGGGCTTTTCTCCGAGGAGTTGGACGAAAATGGGAATGAAGCTGGGTTCCAATCATTCTTGTCCCCAGAGCCCATTGCTTCTCTCGTGCGAAAGCCCCGCGGGCTAAGAGAAGAGATAGACTCTCGGGAAGAGAACTGGTTTCAATGTGCTCTCGCATTCTTAATCTCAGCAAGTCAGCTCTTTAAGGATTTGAGCTAGAAAATACGTTTTTGTTGGCTTCTTAAAGTAAACCTATAGCTATATTGATTAGCTTAAAGGTGAATAGACCACGATTAAGGGTTTTAATGTACACGTTTGCAACTTGGTGTTGTAAAGAATGTAGAAAAGCGCTTCTTAGGTTTGAGTGATCAGAAAAAATTCTGATGCACTGACGGGAATCGAAGCCACAACCCTCTGATTACCGGTCAGATGCACTACCTACTGAGCTATAAGGACTCACAATGGAAGCCGAGTCACAGGATAAGTTCTTGTCTATTTCCCGCTGGACATATGTCTTTCGTCTGCCAGCTCGATATGCCCAATAACCATATGCTAAATGACACTATTATCAAACGATTAATGTAGATAATCAACATTATACCCATACTTTCGACTTATATTGCACAGTGTCATACTCGCTTCTGTGAAAAGTTTCATGCTCCTGTTGATTGCGCCCAAGATTTTCTGTGATTCCATGAACACATTCTCATCTTTTTCAGAACTTGTCGACTCTCGTTTCACGCGCTTCTTCTTCCTATCTGCTGACACCATTTCCATCAAGGCTCTCTTCAAAGAAGATTCCCAGTCAGATCCGTAGGCAATACCTGAATAGATTGGTAGTTTTGAAAAGTAAACAAAATACAGACGGTAATGCTACATAACTGTAATGATAATTACAACGAGTACGACAAAGTCAACAACAGCGATAAAAATAATGATAATGACAAAAAGGGTTATAAGATAGCGATAGAACTAGTTGTAGTACTAAGTGATGGTAGTCATGATTGTTGTAACGGTAATTATAGAGGTAGATATAGTGATTTTACTGGTACAGTCAAACTCCTCAAGCGGACACCTCTATAAAATGGACACCAAGTCCCTGCCGTGCGTGTTCTCAGTCATTTACTGTATTTTAAGTCTCCTTAAGACGGACACCTCTCGGACAGTTTAGGCCGGTCCCGAAGGTGTCCGTCCATCTTAGAAAGGTTTGACCGTAGTAGTAGTAGTAGTGGCGGTTGTTGTCGAGATAAAGGTTAAGGTTAGCCTACTCCACAGGCAACTCTTGAAGTAAAACGGGCTTTGGTCTTGGAGACTGGGCCAAGACGAAAAGAGGAGCCTGGGGCTTATTCCCCGACTCGCGCCTCACTTCGCGAAACTTCATAGATGTCTTCGAGGCTCGGCTAAGGTATTGGTAACGGTTATTGATAATTGGCGGGGTAACAGTTATCATGGTAATAGTAGTGGTAAAGGTGATGGTAGCAGTAGTAATAAAGGTCAGTATTTGAGGTAATGATGACGGCTGAGGTGACAGTAATGGTAGCAGTAATGGTAATGTTAGTGAAGACGGCAATGGTAAAAATAGTGGTAAAAGTAAGGGTGGAGGTAGTAACAGTGGTCGTGGTGGTTGTCAGTAATGGTAATGGTAGTAAAAATGATGGCGACAGCGATAATAACAATATTGTGTTAGCAATTATAGAGATATAGATAGAGATACGAGTGTGGCAGTAAAATGATAGCGATAATGATAGTTACAGTAATATTCCGGTAATTAGCGTGATCATGATATTGACAGCAGGGTTTTTGTTAGCTTTTGGAAGTACCCAACCGGGTGCAGTGGTTCAACTGGCGGACGACGCGATCGGGGGGGGGGTTACTCTAATATAGTTTGGGTGGGGGTGTGCCGCTTGGTTGGCAAAAATTCCTACCCTTTACTAGAATAAACTCTGCAAATTTTGTAACCGTATACTAGAGTACCCATTTTAAATCCCAACACTAAAATGGGATTTGTTGATACAAAAAAATTTTCTGACTCGCTATAAAATCCCGGATATAAAGCGCTCAAGTGTTCTGGATTTCAATGCCTTGTTATTACAATTTTAATATCTGCTTAGCGGTCCCGTTAATTTTGACCCTATTCTAGGCCCCGGAAGTGCAGAGTAGAAATTTTCTTTCTTGCTTTCCTAAGCATCTTTAATAGGGGTTGGGCACTGTAAAATACTTTAGAAAGTCGTTGTTTGTTCCTCCCACTTGATCTTTTCTCTACTTGTAGGCCTTTCCCTACCCTCGTTTAGACTGAAAGAACAATGTTCTTTAGTTTGCTTAACTAACTTATGCTATGATATGTTTTCGAAGCGTTTGCTCGTATCCCGAATTACAGGACTTTGATGTCATTTTTAATCTCACCCATTGCATTAAAGAATGTTTCTGTAGTTGATATTATGTGATATTTCGTAGATTACCACTTGTTTCCGCTCTGATTGACGGCCGGAATTTACTTTGTTATCAACTATGCTGTGATATCTGATTACAAATACCGTTGCCAGAATTGGACAAAGGGAGGTCGACTTATTTTTGCACGGTTGTCATTATCGATCGTCTTCCTTTAAAGTAGCGGGGGACGTATCCGGACAACTAGTGAAGGAGGCTTTTCAACAAAAGTAATTGCAGAGTGAACTGTTTTTAGCAAGACTCCGTAGCGACCTCATATGAGATTTCATCTTATCGTTGAATCAATTATTTCATTTACCTATTAAAGCAATATCTAAAGTAAACAAGCTGTTCTGAAACGTTCTGGAAAGCGGGCCGGGATTTTCCCCAATTGGTATTAGATACGAATTTGATTCATTTGCTTGAGTTTAGTTTTATTACATTTATAATAACTACAATTAAACTTGGTTTTCTTAAGACGCTACCTATAAAGTAACCTTTACAATCGTTCTTATTTGGTTCTCAATCTATTTTCTGTCTCTGGATAAAATACAGTTTTTGTTTATCTTTTTTTGTAGTGCTGCAAACTCGCAGCGGATCGTTTGAATGGCTCGCTCATTTTTACCAATGATATCTGCTTCTACCCGGACGAGTTTACATTTAGTATTTCAGTTTTTAACTACAAATAGTCGTCATTACCAAAGATTCTTTCTTTATAGATTTAAGCATTGTTAATATCTATCATTACCTTTAACTAAAGTTTTTTTAGGCATATAAGTTAAATATTTTATGACTAACCCTAAAAAAACAATTTGGTCACTTTGATAAAGTTGTCTTATATTGAAATGAATATGAACTTCATATGACCAGTTTTATAATCGGTCGTGCTCTATTCTTGAAAGTCTTGCCTACGGCTGACTTGCATGTGACAAGATATGATGAAGAGTTGAAGAGAGAAAAGAATTTTCTTCTTTGAAAAACTAAAGCAATCGACGATTGATGTAGATTGGAAATCACAAAGAACTCCAGGATCAAATATGAGTTGTCCAGTATGTTATCACTAAATTACCGGTAGGATGAACTCATGGAGGACGTGGAATGTGTCAGTATTAAACTTTATATGTTAAAATGAAGGAAAAACATTTCGTCATACGATGTGGGAGGTTGAGCTTCGATTGTTGATGAAATGAAAGTTATTAGAAAGGCAAATTTAAAAAAAATTATTCCGGTTTAACTAAAGAAGTTTTCAAAAATTCCGTGAGGGCGGGCGTATTTTCCTTTTTTCTAGGTTTTCATACTTTTCTTCACTAATACTATAAGGAGTTAATCTACACCACTTAAACTACTAAAACTAAGGCACGCTACGGTCCATTCTATAATACAATCTATTAACCGTGTTTATTTTCAATTTACTCTTTGACAAGCAAAGTGTTCTTCCTCCATTACATGTTCTATAAATCAAACCTTTACGTTGCTTGCTCACTGACAACACATACTGGGACTTATCATATCGTGTCGCGATATGCTGCCGGCCGAACTGTTTTGCACTCTGTCTAATGTTGATACTGGCACAACACTGAATTTCGTCATACACTAAATTTATTTGGAAATTTTAAAAAGTCAATGTGTGTTACTCCTACATTCGGTTTGTTTTACTGCACTTTTGTACCCTGTTGGCCACTTCCTTGATTTTCCCTGAAGTTTAACCATTTAAAAAGAATTTAACAGTCATAGCCAAAAACAGTCAAAGTCTGCCGGAATAAAACTGAAATCACGCTAATTCACGAAGCGGAAATATGTTCGTGCATATGTCGATCAACATCATAAGCCGTCTTTGTGAATGAATCATCAAAAACGCCTGTTGTACAGCAACGGTACCTTTAATTAAGTTAAGAAAACTTTGACTTGTAATTATTGCCAAGAGCAACTGAGTTTTTCCACTGTATGGAGGCCTTTGAGCGTTTTGTAAGCTGGTGACTTTGCACGTGTCGGCATGCACGCTGAGGCTCACTCATGCACGAGATAACCTGTTGAACTTTTGGTGTCAATAGTAAGCGTGAATATTAATGCTCAAAACACTAACATATACACGCACCAAAGCTGGGGGAACTTGCTGAACTACGCAAACTAAAGTAAGCGGTCGCAATACGGATATGGCAGCTGTGTAGCGTGTCGTTAATGCAAAACTTCCGTGTCGGCTGCTTTCTCTTAATAACGACCTCAGACACAATCTTCGGATATATAGTTAATTATTTATTTATCATTACAATCAATTTCATTCCTGTCTGGTTCAGTTTATAATCGTTTGGTTCAAGAAACGTCGACCACCTCAAAAAGAAATTTTGTTTTGTTAATTTCTTAAGTGATCAGAATTTCAAAATTTGAAAGAAGCAACTTTCGTTTTTCCGAAAGGTTTAGGGAATTTTTGCATTGTAAGAACAGGAAAAGGGAAGTAGTGTATTAGAATATTCCAGATAAACTGCCAGGCCTTTAAAAAGAAATTACTTTGTACTGCAACCAGTCACGCGTGGGTTCAAAGGTGTACACGGCCTCGTTAGTTGAAAGGTTGCTAAGCGACATAAAGTTCTAGAGTGCAAGAGTGGGGCGGCCTTAATGCAAAACTTCCCCAACTCTTGTTTTATTTTACTAGGACCTAAGACCGGCCATAATTATGACGCACAATCGTAGGAGACCTCTATATTCTGGAAGGGAAGAATATCAAAACAGGGGAATCCAAGAAATTCGACAACTCTAGGAAAGCTCAACAACACACATATAAAGCCCGCAAAATTTGTCATGTTCGTCCAAAGATTTAAAAACTCTCGAGCATACCTCACTGTTCAGAGAGTCTCGCACCCATCAAGACGAACGGAGAGTATTGCAAAATGTCGCAGTTGGTTCTAGTAAGTTTTCCAAGCTTCTTATACATTTTCTTAAAACCTGTTGCATCGTTATGATAATGGGCTCATGCAGGGTAAAACATCCAAATTGTCTAGAGAACTTAGGCCTGAAAACCCTTTTCGATACAGCGAGCCGGGTAAGCCATGAAAGCAGCTAGGACAACGATAAGTGTCAACTCTTTGATTCTTGAATTGCACGCAGTTAACCCTAATTTAAGACAAAGTAGGAAGTGATTCAAACCAGTCAGGTATCGTAGTTTTAAGTGCCAACTAGTTTAATAGCTACAAATAGTTGTATCTGCCATGTACATTAACAAGCCTACTTTAACGTTATTTTTTCCCCAACATTTTAACAACCATTTCATGGTTTGGGAATCATTGAGAATTTTTTATATTTTAGGGGTTTTTTGTCTGCCTTGGTTTGCGTATCTTTAGATGATTTTATTATCTAGTGCTTAATTTTTTTTTTCTCTATAAAACCGTTTTTGTGTTTCAATAAACATAATCCCGTATTTAGATGTAATACGCCCCTGCGAAACTTGGCGCGTAGCATTGCCCCAATTTACGCTATGACTATACTCTATATATATTCAGTGTCCTGTTGCATACGTTGTATCCAATTTCTCCAATAAATCTCTTGTCCTTTCGATTCAGCCTCGAGCAAACCGTGTAGCATTGCCCCAATTTACGCTATGACTGTACTCAATATATGTCCTGTTGCATCTTCTCCAATAAATCTCATGTCCTTTGGATTCAGCCTTAAGCTAACCGCGACTGTTTCTACACATGAACAAACACCTCAGGTTTAAGTTCCTGTACTCTTCTCCACAGTTTTTACTGGCTTTCCTATGTGCCTGCAGCTGTCTCGCCACAGTAGCAAAAACTTCCTATTCAAACTGCCCGAAGGTATCAATTGCAGTTGCCTCTGACTCACCGCGCTCAGGTTGTAATGGGACTTTTTTACGTCGAGACAGGAAACCGAGCTATCTCGTGAATACCGGTGGTTGTAAAAGGTATTCAAAACGGACAGGTAGCTTATAGTTTCATCAATTAATATATTAGCTTCACCAATATCTGTTCGTTACGAACTCTCAGTAAAATGGTTGTTTTAAAACTAGTTGTATAAAATGATTGCATGCTATATATACATATAATTTTTAAAACGTTTATTCTTTTCTACAAAGCAAAGGTAGCAGCATTTAAATTTATAGCATAAATTTTGTCAAAGATCGTAATTTTAAATCTTCTTAACTCGCAAATACTTAGGACGGTTACTTCATGTTATACCCACCGAATCTCCCATGGTAAAAGTTGATATAAAGCTTTGAAAAGAAAACTTTAAAAAGTGTGGCGGCTTTCGATCAACGAACACAACGACTTTAGAACATCTGTAACAAATTGACAAATCACATTTTTTTAGACAACATTGTAAAGCTACTATCATGCACCGACCGTGAAATTAGCAGGTTTTTGAAGATAAGCTCGAAAGTGACATCCTAGATCAAGCAGAAAACTGATTTAGTAAAGGGAAGAAGTCAAAACAATGGTAATTTTAAGGAACCCAGTTTTGTCGGGGGAGGTGGTGGGTGACGGTACACACCCCCTCCCCCACCTCTCCCCACTTTTTCAGAGCTCAATATCTCAAAACCTGATTTAGAGGTAGCGTTTTTTATTGTAATATGGACTCCTCTCTCCACAATGAAGGCGTTGGTGCAAGCACTTTATCAATATCTATTATATTGAACATGATATTTTCTCCTGAAATTCAGCTTTTTTGAAAAAAAGGTGGTGGGTGGCGGCAAATATTACCTCACCCCCTAAATTGGGTTCCTAGGAAGTATCATTGTTTTGACCTTTCCCTTACGATAGAAGAAAAACATTGAAAATTAAGAATAGCAGAAGTCCTTTTCCTCGGCAACAATCTCGTATTCAGGAAATTGAGTGAAAATAAACTACTTACATTCAACCCATGCAGCTATTTATTTAAACGTCGTTACGTTTTATACCAACAAAAAACGATGCGTAACCATGTTCTTCCATCATCATATTTAAAGCTTTTCGAAAAGAAGTGAGACTGTTCCTTTTCATTTTCAATGGCTTTGCCTGATGATGAGGGGAACAAAGTCAACAGAAAAACTTGAAGTCTATGAGTGTTTTAAAAAAACACTTATTAATTATTGAGTGCGTGGCTGCTTGACAAATACGCCTCGGCATTCAAGTGATTTGTGCAATACAGATCGTGTATCATAACCCATCATCAAGTAATGATCGTGCTCACCATATGACTTCCATAGCTCAGTGGTATGTGGTCCGTCCGACTTGTATAAGGAGGGTCTTGGCTTCAAATACAATTAGGAACTCGGTTTTTTCCGACCGAGTAATGCCATGGCACGATTTTATAATTCAAAGTTAACGAGTGAAGCAGAGAAAATCAGAACTTTATGTTCTACTGAACTGAAGAATACTAAAAGTTTTTGAACGACAAATAAATCACACTTGCAGGGTACAAAGGATGAAGCGAACAATGTTCTTAGACTCAAATGAAATGCGACACTGTTGGTTAAATACTTGCCGTATATAAAAGGCAATCTGTTTTTGGTTTATAGGAAAAACAAAACACTGTCAATCTGTGCAAATATCACAGAAGTACATAAGATAAAAATTTGTTGATCAGTGAAGCGATGGACAGGTCAGAGTCGATCGATCTGGTCTGCACTATGAAGAGTTCTCTTTGCAAAGATTTTAATTAATAAACGCTTTTTGGTTAACATTTGTTGCCACACAAATTCCCTTGTACTTATGCGATATATATGTTTCAAATTGTTTACACATATAGGCTTCTTAACTGAAAAAAGAACAGCAAAAATACTTCCTTTGATATCTAGCAACAAAGTTTTTAGCTGACGCAGCGAAAGTTCATGGGATATAGATTGCCCATCTATGTGCAACCATGTACCAGCGACTGTGCCGTCACAGGCAACCTAGTACTAACTTCCCAGTGAGTTTGTTGCGCAGTACTTAGGAGCTACTTCAATTGCTCGTTCGATTTAATCTTTCATGATTGATATAGAATAGATGTAAAACGGCAAGTTCATCACAAATTAACAGACTGAAATTTTTATTCGTGATTCATCCAGCCCTATTCCAAATTTATATACCTTGATAAAGAATAAAACTATGTACAACTATCTTATCTTCCCACCTATAAAAACCTTCTTTTCCAGCGCTATATCTATTTACACACCGAGAATCTGGATCAAGAAAAAGGTTTGTCAGTATCCGCTGGGCCCGTGACCCACAATTCGCTCTAGCAGATGACAATGGACAACTTCGGTTCATGAGGGTAAGTTGGCTTCAATTCTTCAATCAAACAAAAAAGACCAACTGCATCACGAACAGCACTACGTAACACTAGCAAAGACCAGGGCCTGGTTGCACGAAGCCTGCATAAGCTAACTGCCGGATAGCTTTCTATTTTATGCAGTAAAACTATAATGAAAATTATTGGTATCATTTAAACCATTATACTTTAAGGATCTTCCACTCACCCACAAACAGAGATAGAGAAATCAACAAAGAGTCAAACAATCTTTGATTTATTAGTGACGACCAATAGCTTTTATGTAGCGGATAGCTTATCCAGGCTTCGTACAACCGGGCCCAGGGTGAAGCTTGTTTCCTTGCCATGCATTGATACAGATCGTAGATTGTCAAAGCTGATAGTTAAATATTAACCGGAAAAGCTTAAACGACAACAATGATGATTAACTGATATTAAATAGAACTGTGGTAAACAAAGATCTGCACCACTTCTACTACTTTGCAATGACTTTGCGCATGAAAGAAACTTTGTGGCAGCTAGTCCATCCGTGAAAAGCCTTATTTCATATCTCCGTTTTTGATATAGGCATACATACAAATCCTGCGACTCTAATTGTTGTATTTGATAATTTCTTAGGTAGCGAACTCGCACAGCACCACGCCTGAAGACAAGTTCCTCTTCAGTAGAACTATCAAGAAAAATTGGGAGACGTTTTGTTCGAAATCAAGCAACCGCTTTATTAGTTACGTTGACGAGGATTGCTCTGTTAGGTTGATTTCAAAAAACAAGGAAAACTTTCGGAAGTGTCGTCTCAGTACTACTTGTAAAACAAAACCTACATCTAGATGCTACTGTTTCACAGATTAGAATCAAAGCTCGTATTAAGGAGCAAAACTGCATTTTTTAAGAAAAAGCTGTGAAAAATGTAAAGTGATTCTTTGTGATGTAATGTTAAAGATTAAGATGTCAATACTAATTCAATATCATCCAAGTATTTGTAGGATAAGTCGGCTTTTCTTAGAATAACTAACAAAAATCAAAGACAGCTCGAAAGATCTAAACAATAACAAAGTACAAGGGTTTTTGCGTATTCATAGTATGTTGTTGACAGTTGTTGTAAATCTTAATGTTGTATACGTAAAAAGAAGAAAAAATATATATTTCAATAAAGCTACTTGTTTTTGAAAACTGGTATAAAATTACAGTTTTCTCTTTATTTTCTCAATTGTTCTTGCTCCCAGCTGTTCCTTGGATACTCATTTCATCCCACTGCGTGACTGTTGCTTTGATTTGCCAATTTTCATATGAAACATTCAAGATTATTCGGGTTTTATAAGATCGGTTTTACAAAGCGTACTCTATCAGTTTTGTACATTTTATAGTATACAACAAGAACAACACTTTATCTAGCACTCGAGATACTACATTCGACAAATACTTTTATAAGTTGAAGTTTATGGTTGAGAGGAGCACAATGTACTCGATAGTAGTTAAAACTAATCGAACCAAGTACCTGAGCCTAGGCTCTATAAGAACAATTATTACATTGCAAGTTAAATTCCTAGGGCCAATAATTAACCAATTCCTGGGCGCTGATTCCCATACAGGACTGGGAAGTTATTGGACTGATTTCTCATTAAAGCGTGCGCGCAGAGACAACCTTTTGCTCCCTTTTACTGATCTAAAACGGAAGCAATAAATACCGTAATAAGTTCGTTTGTTCGGTCCGTCCGGGAGAACATTTGCCCTCGGTCTTTGGCACATATTTTTATTATTACTATCACACTACACGAGCAGCAGATATGACAGAGAAAGAAACAAAGTAAACGACAAAGGAAAATGGAATCATCTAAATTGAACTAGGAGATGAGACAAAAGTTTAAGCTGTTATTCTATGTATCGATAAAGAAGTAAAGCAAAAGTTTGTTAAAAGAGGTTTGTGGATACTCTACAGTAGTTATGATCCTTTTATACAAACAATATTAGCTACTATCTTTATCGTTTTCGTTAAATAACTATTCATTCATTCAGCAAATGGTCGAAACTTGGATTATTCCCCATTTCCTATGACAAAGCCTCACTAGAATCTGTTTCCTAGTTAGCAAAGTTAGGGATGGGTGCAACTATATTAGTTTAGAGATGGCCAAGAGGCAAAGTTAAGGATAGGTTGACCTAGAAAAGGTAAGAGATGGCCAAGAAGCAAACTTAAGTTTCGAATCACCCAGAATAGGTTAGAAATGACCAAGAAGCAAAGAGAGGTAGTAATGGACCAAGAAGAGATTTGATATGGCTATGAAGCATGCAAAGTTAGTTGACCTAGACTTGGTTAGATTTGGCCAAGAAGGAAAGTAAGGGATGGGTGGACCTAGAATAGGTTAGAGATAGCCAAGAAGCAAAGAGAGGGAGTAATGGACCAAGAAAATATTCGGGACGGGCATGAAGCAAAGTTAGGGATAGGTTGACCTAGAATTAGTTAGAAATGGCCAAGAAGGAAAGTAAGGGATGGGTGGACCTACAATAGGTTACAAATGGCCAAGAAGAAAGCCAGACACGGTAGATCCTATAATAAGTTACAGATGACCAAAAAGCAAAGTTAGGGACGGGTGGCCCTGGAATTGTTTAGAGATGTTAAAGAAGCAAAGTTAGGGATGGATGGATCTAGAATCTATGGTAAGTGGTCGCCAAGAAGCAAAGAGAGGGAGTACTGGACCAAGAAGAGATTCGAGATGGCCTTAAAGCAAAGTTAGGGGTTGGTTGACCTATGATTGGTAAGAATTGGCCAAGAAGGAAAGTAAGGGTTGGGTGGAGCTAGAACAGGTAAGAGATGGCCAAGAAGCAAACTTGAGGTTTGGATCACCTAGAATAGGTTAGAAGTGACCAAGAAGCAAAGTTAGGGATGGATTGACCTCAAGTAGGTAAGAGATGGCCGAGAAGCAAAGTTAGGGATGGATTAACCTAAAGTAGGTAAGAGATGGCCGAGAAGCAAAATTAGGGATGGGTTGACCTAGAATAAGTAAGAAATGGCCAAGAAGGAAAGTAAGGGTTGGGTGGAGCTAGAATAGGTAAGAGATGGCCAAGAAGCAAACTTGAGGTTTGGATCACCTAGAATAGGTTAGAAGTGACCAAGAAGCAAAGTTAGGGATGGATTGACCTACAGTAGGTAAGAGATAGCCGAGAAGCAAAGTTAGGGATGAGTTGACCTAGAATAGGTTAGAAATGGCCAAGAAGCGCCGTTACTTGATCAGTTCCAATACCTAAAAATTGTTTTTGACGATTCTCGATGCCCCATCATAAATTCATCCATCAAGCTTTCTCCCAAGGTGTTCACTTTGCGGAATTACTCTTGCAGGTTCCTTCGTTATATTTTCTTTTTTTCAAAAAACAAAGCTTATACGAATATAGCTGCTTGGTTGATCATTATTTTGTTTTTATAATTCTTTTGACAGTTGGTGCAAATTTAAAAGATTTTCAACACAGCATAGAGATTCAATTGAGGCTTTGCCATTGCAAATGGGGAATAGTTCAAATTTCGCCGATTTACAGAATCAACAAGGAAGCCCTACTTGTATAAAACGAAACTAGCTAACACAATTTGTGTCAATCGATATAGTTAAGTTCTGTACAATAGAAAAGAACTATACAAAAACGATACAGTCCTATCTGAGAAGGAGAAAATATTCTCAAGAAGCTGTTGAAGCCTTGGTGCATGCCTTTGTTACCACCAAAATTGATTACTGTAACTCACTTCTTTATGGTCTTCCTTCTACGCATATACATTAACTTCAACGTGTTCAAAATGCCGCTGCTAGACTTGTCACTGGTTCTGCAAGATTCTTTCGCTTAACTCCATTGTTTATTTCCCTGCACTGGCTCCCTATCAAGTTCCGCATAAACTACAAGAATGTTCTTCTAACTTTTAAATGTATATATTGACTGGCTCCTGCCTACCTTGCAGATCTGATTCTGGTTAAATCTCCTACACGTTATAATCTGCGATCTAACTGTACCCTCCAACTGGTCCTCTCCAGTGCAAACCACAGGGTAACCCTCGGTGATAGGGGCTTTCAACAGGCCGATCCTACCCCGTGGAATGCTTTGCCAGCAAAAATTCGGAACTCTCTAACTCTTTTAAGACTGCTGTTAAGACTTATTATTTCAAACTCGCATTTAAATTTTGATTTTCTTTATTTAATACTTATTGTTATTGTAGTTATTACTACTTTAAATTTCTTAGTTTTTTATATTTTTCATTATAATATTCTTAAATCAATTGTAATGCGCATGTAAACATATCCACATGTAGCATGCGCAATATAAATTGTCTATTATTATTATTATTATTAGAACTGATTTGATAAAACCCATGTATTACCTTTGAACACTTCACACAAAAATTGGCAAATCAAAACGATAGTCGCGAAGCGAAATGAAATGAGGATCCAAGAAAGAGATTCTGGCTGCAACAGTAGTAAAGCAGTTAAACAAACTTGTTACATACATACATTTTTAAAAACATATAGCTTTATTGAAGTATATGTACTACGATTCTGGAGAACCTTCAACAACAATTATAAAAATGCAAAAATTATACGTGCAAAAAATATTCATCTTTCAAGCGTTCTTTGTTTTTTGTTAGTTATTCTAACAAAATCCGACTATAATGCTACAAATACTTGGATGATATCATACTGACATCACGACTTTGCCATAAATCTTAAACATAACATCACAAAAATTCGGTTATAAACTTTTCACAGCTTTTTCTTAAGACTATGGATTTTGCTCCTTAATAGGAGCTTTGATTCTAATCTGTGAAACAGTAACATCTAGATCTAGATTTTGTTTTACAAGTCGTACTGAGACGACACTTCTGAAAGTTTTCCTTGTTTTTTGAAATCAACCTAACAGAGCAATCTTCGTCAACGTAACTAATAAAGCGGTTGCTTGATTTCGAACGAAACATCTCCCAGTTTCTCGTAATAGTTCTACTGAAGAGAAACTTGTCTTCAGGCGTGGTGCTGTGCGAGTTTGCTACCTAAGAAATTATCAAAAACAATCATTAGAATCGCAGAAATTAAATTTATCAAAGAGGTGTGAATTAAGGCTTTTCTCTGATGAACTAGCTGCCACAAAGTTTCATTCATGCGCAAAGTTAGTGCAAAGTAGTAGAAGTGGTGCAGATCGTCATAAAAGAAATTATTCAATATTTTGTTTACCACTGTTCTATTTAATAATGATTAATCATCGTCGTTGTCAGTCGTTTAAGCCTTTCCAGTAAATATAGATCTATCAGCCTTGACAATCTACGATCTGTATCAATGCATGGCAAGGAAGATAAGCTTCACCCTGGTTTTTGCTAGTGTTACGTAATGCTGTTCGTATCGCAGTTGGTCCTTTTTGCTTGATTGAAAAAATTGGAGCCAACTTACCCTCATGAACCGAAGTTGTCCATTGTCATCTGCTAGAGCAAATTGTGGGTCATGGGCCCAGCGGATACTGACAAACCTTTTTCTTGATCCAGATTCTCGGTGTGTAAATAGATATAGCGCTGGAAAAGAAGGTTTTCATAGATGAAAAGATAAGCTAGTTGTACCTAATTTTTTTTAGTGCAATTAATTAAGTTAAAGTGCGAATTTAGCAGGATGAGTCAAAGATTAAAAATTTTGCTGTCAATTTTGCTGTCAATTTGTTATGATCTAGTCGCTTTACATCTATTCTATATTCAACCATGAAAAATGAAATAAAACAAGCAGTTTTAAAAGGAAAGGAAAATATTGCGCATCAAAGTCTCATTGGGTAGTTAGTACTAGGCTACCTATGAAGCACAGTTTTCGGTACATGGTTGTACAGAGATTGGCAATCTTTCCCTTGAGCCCTCGCGGCAATTGCTAAAAACTTTGTTGGTCGGTACAAGTGAATGTTAATTATCAAAATAAGTATTTTTTCTATTTTCTTTCAGTAACCCTATCCCGACTGCTTAGTTATGATCAAATTTTTTCTAATGACGCCAAATATGACGTCACTTGGAAAAAATGATATCGTCAGTGCAATTTTTATACTCAAAGTTTTTCAAATCATGTTAACTTGAGGCCATTTTGTGCAGTAGCATTTTTTATTAGAAAGAAAATTAAGAATAGGTCAAGTGTAAAGTAACGTAACGTAAAGATTATGGTATCAAAAGCTACAATAAAACCATGTTACTTTAGACCACTGAAAGCATCTTTTGATATTTTCATCATGAGTAAGATCGTTAAAAGAGAAAGACAGCATTAATTCCGCTCACTTTATCATAGTTCAAGCATCTATTTTTAGTGTTCAGAAGTATTAGAAATCGATTATTTCAAAGCCTTAATTTAAAAAACCGAAGAAATACTAAATGGTGTGACGTCATCATGACATCATTATGAACTCACACAAGAACAGTAGTTACGTTTATCGAACAGCCTACAGATGTTCTTTCTAGCTCCGACTTTTATGATAATAGCTTTTATAGATACAGAGTTGTTAAAGGGGACTTCAAAAGCGGGCTCGTGTTTGCGAGAAATCAGTCCTGAATGGGAAGTTAAAGAAACGAGTTTGGACCAATCAGCGCGCAGAATTTAATTTTTGTTTATTGGCTCTAGAAAACTGTCTTGCAGTGTAACAAAAATCAAATAGAAACAGTGAAGTTTTTATTAAACGAGTGTTTGATTGTAGAAGCGAAGTAGGTAAGATATTTTAAAAACATTGAAAACACTTCCTGATCAAGGGAAACTCTCTTTGGTGATGTCACCGGTCGTTTCAAATAGTATCTACCGGGACCTCTTGAATTAAACGTTTTCGTGATGTTAAAGTCTTGTTTACTGTGAAACTGATTTAAGGTTACATCCCTGAGGGAAGAGCAAAGTTAAGCATATAGAAAGTCCTTACATCAATATTACGTTCAAGCCATGAAAAGATGGGAATACATGGTAAGCTGTTGGTTGATACATATTATACAGACGTTGAACCGGAAATACCAACCAAGCATCCATGTTATAAGCAATATATATCACTCAGACCAGTTATCAATGCCATAAAAAAGATATATCAACCAGTTATTCGAGTTATACGAATAACATATCATTGACCAGTTATCCGTGTCGAAAAAAGACACATCAACCAATTTTCAAGTTATAAGCATGACAAACCAACCACTTATCCATGTCACAGACATAACATATCAACCAGTTATTCATGTCATAAGTAGACGCACAAACCACTCAAAGTTACAAGTATGACATATCAACCAGTTATCGATATCCTTGTCATAAGTATGACAAACTAACGATTTATCCATGTCATGAGCATGAAATACCAACCACTTATCCATGTCCTAAGCCATCAACCAGTTTTCCATGTCATAAGTAGGAAATGACAACCATTTATCCATGTCATAAGCATGACATACCAATAACTTATCCTTATCATAAGCATTACATTTTAACCAGTTATCCACATCATAAGCAGGATACAACAACAACTTATCAATATACTAAGCATGATATACCAATTACTTACCCATGTACTAAGCATGATATAAACAGGTTATATTATTAACGTCAGTATCAGTGTCGGTTGTTAAACGTTGTATAGTTTCTCAGTGGTTTGTCTAACCTTAATATTAGGCATAAAAAAATGAGTAGATTCTTAACTTAAATATATCATCATCAGAATTTGAAAGAAAACTACCTGTTCTTTTAGAATACTTCTTTCTTCCATTAGCGTTTACGCCGCTTGAGTGAATAGTTGTTCTGGACCAGTTCGAGGGTCGCAAAAGACCATAACAGTTGTGTTTCGAATCTATCGCAAGACTAATCGACGTCTTGGGACAGTTGGAATAAGAAGTCTTGGTTTTTGCCCATACTGACGTACCTAAACACATCATTAGCACCTGAAAAGAATGTTGTAAAACATCAGTTAGTGACTAGGTCGCTCGTTTAGTACTTTCTTATAACAAGGAGGTTCGTTATAATCAAGGTCGATTTCAACTTTAACAGTTAATACCTGTCAGAGATGTCTTCCTTCTTTTCCTTGCACGTAGATTTAAAATCGACAAGAGCCTTAATTGAACAGGTACATATCTCTAGTATTGGCGTACACCTTGGTCTCGGGTCGCTTTGTGCGGTCTAGAGGTTGTATAACTTTATAAAGGCGTGGTCAGATAAACCCAAAAAAAAGGGGGGGGGGGGGAGTCGGAGGCACATAGAACTCCCAAACTTAGTGATGGTTGGGTTAAGGGTCTTGTGGCCGCGAGCTGAAAAATTGGTCATAGCAAGGGAAAACTAGCTTCAATTGAAGATAAGCTGGTATATTGAATTTTAAATTTCGGTGAACTATCGGCGCCAGGGGGGAGGGGGGTGGTAAACAGTGCCAACAATGATGCCGTTGAACCCCGCAAGGAGAAGCTGGGGTCGACTTTGTTTCCAGAGTAATAAAGCATTCGAATCTAATTTAGTTCAAGAAGTTTTTTGTAATTAATCAAATCCATAAAATGTAATACAGTCATCCCCTTGTTGGACATCAGATTGTTCAGGCAGATGAGTTCAAAAGTTACAAGTTTATTATTCATTTATAACTCAATTCATTTCATTTCAGACCAACCCTAACCCCCAAATAGCTAAAGTTAATCTAGGCGCGTAGTGAATAAACAAAATTGTTACAAAAAGTAATGTACATACAAAGACAAATCAGTGAGTCACAATTAATGTAAAGTTGTGTTAATCATATAAGAATGGAAAAGTTGTAGAAAACTGAAATTTGAATTAATTGGTCCGGTAAAGACACCTTAAACTTGGAAGTCAGGTTAGAATACTGTTCCAGATTTTAACGCCAAATCTAGAAGCTAGAAAAGGAGCAATGCTTGTCACCGTCATACAAAAACAGTTTGAATTTGCATTTTGAATGCTTTACGAATTTCATCGTTTTTTGCCGCGAGAGACATAACGTTACAAGCAAAGATATAAAGTAACAAATGATTGGGAAGAGCTGGCTGGTTCTCTAGACCTCCGTTAGTTGGACTGATCACAGGCAGGCCAAGCTTAGTGTTAGTTAATCGACTATAGCGATTTGTATGGCAGTATGTACTTAATGGAACGTATAGATACTTAAAGTTTCAAGAATATTGTACTACTAATCCTTCCTTCGCGGGTACTTTTAAGAGCTTTCAGAAGTCATCTAGAGGTAAACGGGAATTCAGAAACACCGTTAATGCTATTGTAAAGACGATTCAATCGATCAACTAGAACTAAGCTTGGGCTACCTGTGTCCGGATCAGACTAATCGACAGTCGGCTTTGTCTGATCTTTTAATCGCATCTTTTCGGCGCGACAGTATTCAGCCTTGCATTTTCACTTATTTTGTTTTTAAATAAAAAAGAGATCTAAAGAACATTTTACTTTATTGTTATCTTAGGGAAAAGGTCAAAACAATGGTACTTCCTTGGAACCCAATTTAGGGGTTGGGGTATTATGTGCCGCCACCCACCACCTTTTTTCAAAACAGCTGAATTTCAGGAGCAAATATCAAGTTTAATAAAACAGATATTGATAAAGTGCTTGCACCAACGCATTATTTGTGGAAAGAAGAGTCTATAATACAATAAAAACCAAAACCCCTAAATCGGGTTCTGAGCAATTGAGCTCTAAAAAGTGGGGAGGGGTGGGGTGGTGGTATGTTCCGCCACCCACCACCTCCCCAGACAAAATTGGGTTCCTTAAAAATACCATTGTTTTGACTTCTTCCCTCTGATCTTTTCTGACAGTTTTCACTTATTTTGTTTTAAATAGAAAAGAGATCTAAAGAACATTTTACTTGAATGTCAAAGACATTGTTATTGTTGTCTTATTATTTTTATTGTTATTTTTCTTTACATTGTAATTAATTGTTGTAGTGCTGTTGCTATTGCAACCGCTAGTTTTGTTCATGACTCAATTTGGTGAGTAGCCGCCAAGTCGACGATCGTAGAATCGATACTTGAAGAAACGAAAATCATTATCTATTGTCTGAATTGAGTTTCGAAATTTTACAACTAGTCACTAAGGTGAAATTTGAAATCTTTTAACTAGTCGGTGAAAACAGCGGCCCACTCACCCCAGCCACTCAAGTGGAACAACCACACAGAAAGGTTGTAAGTTTCAGAGCACGTTCTTTGTAAATATATTTTCAAGGTATGATATCAGTTTACATTTAACGCGATTTGAACCACTTCTTGGTCAGAAACTTAGAAATACGAAAATCCTCAAGTCAATATAGCTCTAAATAGCATTGAGAAGGTTGGAGAAAACAAAAAAAAAGTCAACGAATAAATGCAGAAATGTTGAAAATGTTGGCATTCTCATCGATGCGTGATAGGCTAAAAGTTCAACATTTATATCATTTATATCTCAAATTTCTAGCCTCTTTAATTCAGTTTTATTGTGTTCAAAGCAACAACAAGTATGTACTAACGTAAGAATTAGATGATTCCGATGAGTATAAGCAAGTCAATGTAACTGTTTCTGTCAAGAACAGATGAACAGAAATATTTCTCAATCTATTTTTGCACCTAAAACAATTTTTTGGCGAATAAGTTAAAATTTTGATTGCCACGATACTAGTCATTCTATTTATATCACACTAAGTAGCTAGCCCGAGTAAACGCCCTTTTGCGTCTAGTTTTCACTGTCATCAACAGAACGTGTTCTTTAAATAGATGTTTGTTTCTTTATATGTTTGTTTCCTTAAATAAACACCTTAGCGATGGAATCCGCTCTGGTGCTTTTTAAGATCGATGGGGCACTCTAACATTTATCAGTTTGCGTTTCTTTAGGACAGCAAAGCAAGATACTTTGTTCTCGGTGAAAATAAAGCTGCACAAAACTCAAATCTATACCAGCGAACCGAAGTCCTGTTGTCAACCCAAGAGCGTACAGCCCGGCGGGCAACTTTATCGTCCCAAAAACTACAGGAGTAGTTATTAGTAATCTCGTTATAAAATTCTTCATTTAAAATCGCTAATACATAAGCTAATATTAGTAGATTGAGCTCTGTAGAGCTTTTTTGTTAATCGTGGCTTTAACGGAAAGACAGACAAAACCATGTTATAGATTTGGTCACAATATTAAACTTACCAGAATTATCGCCATGTCAGTGGTCGTTGAAAGATCTCGATCTCCTTTGTAAATTTAGGCTTCTGATAATTTGACTACGGAGTGCAGAAGGTTTGTAACAATAGACTGGTACTGAAAACAAGAGTTTCGTGGAAATCAGTACTGCAGTTGTTATGACAACTCCTAACAAAAACTCAAACTGTTGCTATAGCTACACCACTACTACTAACTGAACTATTGCAATTTTTGATGCTGCAGTTATTGGTAATTAATTCAACTGATGAGCAACAAAAACAACTTCTGTGATGATATTTTTCTTTAGAACGTAAAACTTTTAAAACTACACCTATATGTTATACTAACATTTAAAAGTTCTCTTTGGACTAGAAAGTTACTGAATCAGTGAATGTAACAGCCAAAAAAATAACACAGATTAGCAAAACGAATGAGAAAAAATGTTTGAGAACACAATAGAGTGTTGCTAATTACTAGAAGTCAATCGGAGTTTCAATATATCGCAATTCGTACCGGGTAGTCAAGTCCTCCAAGCGTCGTGTAGAAAAGGAAAAACGAAATGCATTCCAAATATTTTTAAGGGTGTTACAGGCGATTAATTCTAAAATAACAACAAGAGAAACTTCGAGATTGACCCCATACAACCACAAAACAACAAGCAAGCTGTTTGTTATTCAAACTCAAACATCAGGCGTAGCAGGCCGTCTGTGTGGCTTTGGATCGTGCAGCTTGTAAACTTGGCCGCACTGACCGCAGCTATAAAGTATTATACAATTCTACGGTTGGCAGTGCACGGTCAATTTATTTGAACCATTGTTTGATAAAGAACCAATACATGTTGGAGTCAAAATGGAAAACCGCGTAAGCCTTGTTTGTTTTGCTGAGTGCTATTCCAAAAACAATTAATAGGACTATATGCGAGATTATTCAATAGTTTGATACAAACTAACAACAAACTTGAAATAACACAAACAAGATTACTTTGAAAAACACTGACGTGCGTCAAGATTGAGCCTAACAGAGAATCTGTTCGCCTTTGAGAATAGGAGACTTCACTTTAGTGAAGAAAACGCCATAGTGAGATGTTTTTATAGAAAAATAGTTTCAAACGTAATGAGTTAGATCCTCTGCCATTTCATATCAAGCCAAGTGTTGCATTACCTTTTTAAAATGTTTCTGTTTGCAAAACAAAGAAATTTTAGATTAGCTTTAAAATTGTATTCTAGTGCATTGAAGCATGACGGCTTTAATTAACTTCTATTTGTATTTTAGTTATATGCCATCACCGTGCGTAATTAACGTTTGATAATTAAAGCAACTTAAAAGAAGCGCTCAGAAGCTTTGCCGTCGCTGTTAATGGATCCATGACAACAAATGACACTTGTAAATGATCCGGAGATTTTGCGATCATCAGTATCGCACCAGAAACATCTAGACTTGTTTGCTACCTGTGTCGTCAGCACCGCTCCCTCTGAAGCTACGTGGAGACTATATCTAGACCGGATATTTATATAAGGCAAACTGGACAAAAAAAACTAAGGACTTCTGGACACCAACAAAATTAGATATACGGCAAATTAAAATCAATAAAATGAACTGAAATTTGGTGTCATGAAACGGCCGGGCAGATGCAGGCCGGCAGCTGCACTTATGAACAACTTAGCATAATTATCTATCTCTGTCTAGGTTTACGTCGGCTATTCAATGCATAACCTCCGATCTAACATAGCTCCAAAACTAGAGGTAACCAAAGGTTATGTAATGCTGACAGAACATGTTTTCTTATCTTTCTTTCGTTGTGCTTTTTATAATTACTGGGCTACCTGTGGTAAGACCAGTGTGAAAATGAGTTTGTTTTGCTTTTTGGTTTATTTTTATTGATCGATTTTGGCTGAACAGAATTGAAGCAAGAGTTAGGATGTTTCGTGTAAAAAAGGTTGCGTGCTCCTCTTGTCGCCCGTAATTAACAAGTGGTCAAAATCACAAAAGAAACACTCCAGAATTATCTAATCCCTATTTGTTCTTCATCTTAGCGTGCGCGTCGTCGGAAATTTCGAAAGCCTCACTTTCTCCAGTAATAGTACTTTACGGAACGTGAGGAACCGATGGTGATCCGATGACCATGTTTGTCGAGGATTCACCTGTACAGAATGTAGAGCATGCCATATTTGTCTAATCAGGCCATATTTGTCGAAAAACTCACGTGTAAGCTTTTCTTCTCCGAATGTCGAGTAATTATCGATCGATTTTGGCTGAACAAATTTGAAGCAAGAATTGAGATCTTTCGTGCAAAAATAGGTTGCGTGTTCCTCTTGTCGCCCGCAATTCGTTACTTCTCTTACTCCGGCCAGGAACTTTTCAATACTATGCTGTTATTCTTTTCAATGGTCTTCTTCCGGTCACAAGGAACTGTACAGACTTTAAGATAATCTGTAAATAATGTAAATCTATTCTTAATTCGCGAACCTAGCCTACGCTACAAGTAACACGTATTGAAAATAATTGTCTTACCCTAGTCTTACTACCTAAGGATTTAACTATTTTGTTACAATTTCATTGCTGTATCTTAGATATATTTAGTTATTATAGTATTGTTGTTGGTAAGATTACAGATGAAGACTGTTAGATACTGACTGTATAATAAACCATTATTATTTTTATTATTATTATTATTATTATTATTATTATTATTATTATTATTATCATCATCATTATTATCATTATTATTTGTTACGAGTTTCGGTTAGGAGACAGGTTGCTTGTCAAGTGACTGAACGCAAGGCCGGCGATAACGTAACACAACAGACAAATTTCTTTCACACAGAGCTTCTTACAAACCCCGTGGCTTGTCCACAACACTTGCTGATTTACACGTCTTCTTCACTTTACTTGTGTAGTTGAGTAGACTCTTATCACTTTCTTATTGCTTTAAGTCTCTTTAGCGCTTTCTCTCTGTCTCACATTCAAATAAGCACGTTTTATATACTTTTAGTCTGTATTCTAAAAAATTCCAGAAGTGTCGATATTTAGTCTTAGAAACATTGCATAACACGTATGCTATGTTCTAGAATGTTCCAGACTACTACACTATGAGTAAGCAGTTTTGATACTTCCAAAACGTTCTATGGAACGTTCCTGAATGTTTTTAATAAAAGCAAAATGTTCTAAAGAGTTCTAGACTGTTTCAGGGGTGGAAGTGGAATCTTGAATCATGAATCACGGCTTAGAAAAGTGAAGGAATCGTGAATTACATCATCTCGCAGGCTGTGAATCATGAATCATGGACAAAAAATAAATGAATCATGAATTTTTGTCTCATGAATCTTGAAGAAGTTTAATAAATGAATCATGAATCATTGGTCGGAAAATACCTGGAAATTACGAATTATCATACTGAAAAGATTCCGCTTCCACCCCCGAACTGTTCTAGACGGTAGTAGTATAGTATGCACCGAATTAGCCGTATTTTTGGGAAGCCTTTGGGGAGCCGGTATTAATTATCTCTGGGGTGACGTCATAGCTCATGAATAAACTTCTTATTTGGCGAATAAGTTAAAATTTTGTTTGTCACGATACTAGTCACTATATTTATATCACACTAGCACTAAGTAGCTACCCCGAGTAAACGCCCTTTGGCGTCTAGTTTTCACTGTCATCAACAGAACGTGTTCTTTAAATAGATGTTTGTTTCTTTAGATGTTTGTCTCTTTAAATAAACACCTTAGCGATGGAATCCGCTCGGGTGCTTTTTAAGATCGATCGGGCACTCCAACATTTATCAGTTTGCGTTTCTTTAGGACAGCAAAGCAAGATACTTTGTTCTCAGTGAAAAATAAAGCTGCACAAAACTCAAATCTTTACCAGCGAACCGAGGTCCTGTCTGAAATGTGATATTTTTCACAGCGGATTTGATGTGAAACGGACATCTTTACGGGACGTGTTTCAACTGTGTAATGCTTGTGGACACATTACCCAAACAAACGTCCAATCTGGTCGTAAGCAACATTTTGAACCACAGAGAAGCGAAATGGAAAACGGGTCAGATCCCGAATGATTTTATCAGAAGTGTAATTAATAAAAAGAAGAATAAAATGTGTTTGAAATCAATCTTTGGTGTTTAGTCTTTTCTTTTACAGTTTAATCATCAAATGCTGGTATGCTTACTAGCGACCTAATTATATATTTAAAAACTCACTCAACTATTTACAGCCTCATTAATATGCGAAATCGCGCCGACAGCTGTAAAGTTTTTTATTTGTTTATTTCTTTCCTGGATTTGCATAAGTTCTAAATTCGCTATACCTTTCTTAAAGTTTGCTGTAGCTTGGCTCTCGCAGCTGAAGTGAAAAAAAGGTTTGGTTTCGCTAGTTTCATAGCGTCTTATCCAAAGATAAAAATAGAAACATGATGTCATATCGAAACCGGTTCTAGCCGGATGTAACAATAATTGTTTTGCATAATTAATGCAGTTGGCGCCATTTTAGAAAAACGACCGTTAAAATCATTTTCATAACAAAAGAGATTATACCGGCTCCACATTTTATTCATGAGGTTGGAAAACAAAAGTGATAATTAAACCCACCGCAATTTATTCATGAGCTATGACGTAATCCCAGAGATAATTAATTCCGGCTCCCCAAAGGCTCCCCCAAAATACGGCTAATTCGGTGCATATTATACTACTGACGGTTCTAACGATAGTTCTAGAAAGTTCTGAAATGAAAAACACTAATATAAATTTTTTTGTAGCATTATTATTATTATTATTATTATTATTATTATTATTACAAATGGGTGCACTGTTCTCGCAGATCCCTCACTTGTAGAAGAGAGATGGGCTTAACACTTTGAAAAACAACTTAACCACCCGTCTGGCAAAGCAGATGTAGTGAATGAGAACCTGTCTCAGTTGTAGGCCGATCCTTGTGGGTCACTACCTACATCACAATAGCTATCAGTGACCTTAAAGTGCAACTATCGTAATAAGGAAACTTATACTCTGTTAGAAAGGTCTTTGATTAAGAAAAAAACTGTTTATTTCGTCAAGATAACTCTGTTGGTTGCTGAGTTATTACCATTTTTTCAAACATGCAAAACACCAAAGTAAGGACGTCATAGGGGGAAAGATCACAAAACAGCACTTAATTCCTGAAATACAAGATTAATAGTTATACAACTTCTGAGTCCGGTGTGAAATCCAATGCGCGCCTTCGAGACTACGCGTACGTTCCCCGCCACGCGCCTGCAATCTAAGGTTTTGGCCAGCATAAGGAGTGATCAAGATGGCGGCCAATATAGCTAGCGATACTAAATCTTCTGTAAAAAAATTGCACTTCGTCCGATTTAAAAAACCTTTTGAAAAAATCATATTTTCGTTCCATAAAATTCTCCCGAAAAGTCAGCCAGAATTGTTTAAGTACCATTTTAAAAACAGCAAAACTCCCTTCTCCCTGACCCGAAATCTTCAAGTATATATAGTCCCTCTTTGCAAAACGGCTCAAACACCTTTAGTCGTTTTTATATCTGTCAAAAAGATGAAGTTCTACAAGATTAAAACGACACTAAAATCATTCATCTGTGTAACAGGAAGCTGGGGGAACTAACTGGTTGTAACGATCATAAAGACATTTCACTGCTGGTACAGTTTTAGCACGCGTTATAGTTCGAGGACTTCGAAGATAAGGTGAACTCTGAAAGCCAGAGTGGAAACATGGAGTTGTGGGGTACGGTATTCCTTTTTGTAACGTCAAATGCAAGAAAGTTGAAGGTAACAAGAGCAAGCCCTTAAACTAGTGTTCGTGACTCCGTTTGCAAAACTGTTTTACCAATGGCAGCTCAATTTAGCTTTCTTTAGTTTCCACAAGGCTCACGAAGCTATCGGGGAACTTACTGGTTATACAATCATAAAGAAATTTGCTGCAAAATATTGCTGGTAACTAAGCCCTGAAAACCAGAGTGAATACAGGGAGGACAGGTAACTGTTTTGCTTTTTTCGTGCACGTCAAATGCAAGAAAATTGAGTATAGCAAGAGGAAGACCCTTGAATTAGTGTTCGTTGACGATAAAATTATAACAAAAGCCTTCCACTCATGATCAGTTAGCAATACTGAATGGCTGATTCGTCACTGACAGCTCCACTGCTTAGCTGGGTTTCAAAAGGCTCACAAACGTCAATCGATCATTCACAAAGACATGAAGGCAAGTGTAGTTGAGAAAAGACTGTAATCTACTCATTTCATGCAATGTAGATTAAATCATGAGGTAGGGTTGCGTCTTCGCATCATTGTTATTCGGCATTGTAATGGTAGTTGTGTCCAGTAAATTTTGTCTTTTGCGACTGTGATTTAGGACATTCAGGAGTCAACCTGAACGGCGTGTGATATGATAGTGAGATACTTGAACAACCGATTGAAAGAAAACACCTAAGTGCATCGTATGTTGATCAGAGAATCAAAGATAAACTGCACTTTAGCAGCATAAAATGAAAAAAAGAAGAGATTCCCAAGCCCTTATTACTGTTTCTTAATAAATCAACCACACGGTATACAGGTACTTTAGAGCCGAGACCGCTACGTAGAACCAGCAATTAAGATCGGATCGGACTGAGCATGAAAGCGTCGCCCCTACACTCCGTTATTCCTCGACAAATAAAAGTGCAGTCTAATGATCGCTCCATTGACGTAGAAACCATTGCGAGATAACAAAAGGTTTTCCAATGTTTTGCCATCGTTCTTCGAGATAATGAAGCATTTGTGGTGTCTTCCTTAGAAAAATGTTTCTGTTAACGTTTACCAAGCGATTGTTTAACTGTACTAGATAGGTAGGTAAAGGTTTTAGTTTCTTCTATAGGTGGGTAGGTAGAAGTAGGTCTCTTTTTAAGATAGGCAGCAAGAAAGAGGATCGTCTTTTTTTGAAAGGTAGGGGTAAGTTTCTTTTCCAGAAGGGCAGGTAGAGGAGGTCTTTTTTGTCGATAGGTAGGGCGAGTTAAGTTTCTTTTATCGGTGGGTAGGTGGAAGTAGGTCTCCGTTTAAGATAAGTCTTTTTAGTAGGTAGGAAGCTAGGAAGAGGAAGGTCTTTTAAGGATAGGTAGGTAGAGCTAAGTTTCTTCTATAGATGGGTGGGTAGAAGTGGGTCTCCTATTAAGGTATGCTCTTTGTAGGTAGGTAACTAGGAATAGGAAGGTTTTTGTTTTAGATAGGTAAGTAGAGGTAAGTTTTTTTTATATATAGGTAGGTAGAGGAAGTCTTTTTGTTGATAGGTAGGTAGAGGAAGTCTTTTTGTTGATGGGTAGGGAGAGATAAGTTTTTTAATAGGTGGGTATATAAAGGTAGGTCTCTTTTGTAGGTAGGTAGCTAGGAACAGGAAGGCTTTTTTATAGATAGGTAATGAGATAAGTTTGTTTAATGGAACGGCAGGTAGAGGAAGTCTTTTTGTAGATAGGCAGGTAGGTAGAAATAAGTTTCTTCTATAGATGGGTAGGTAGAAGTAGGTCTCCTTTTAAGGTAGGTCTCTTTTGTAGGTAAGTAGCTAGGAAGAGAAAGGTCTTTTTTTTATAGGTCAGTAGATGTAAGTTTTTTTTATAGAAGGGCAGGTAGAGGAAGTCTCTTTGTCGATAGGTAGGGCGGGCTAAGTTTCTTTTATAGGTGGATAGGTGGAAGTACGTCTCTGTTTAAGGTAGGTCTCTTTGGTAGGTAGGAAGCTATAGGAAGAGGAAGGTCTTTTTTATTGATAGGTAGGCAGGGGTAAGTTTTTCTTTTTAAGAAAGGTATGTTAAGGAAGTCCTTTTTTTAGATAGGTAGGTAGAGGTCACTTTATTCTATAGGTTGTTTGGTGGAGGAAGTTCGCTTTTTTATAGCTTGGAAAAAGAAGGTCTTTCTTATAGATAGGTAAGTAAAAGATGAAGATTTTTTATAGATAGGTAGGTTGGTTCATAGAGGTTAGTTTATTTATAGTAGTACCTTGATCACATTAATTTTTTTATTTACTTTTCGCTTCCGCTGAATTCTGATCGGTTGAATGAAATGACGTCGACTCTGTCGTCAACCAATTTTAAAATCACTACAACGCGCGTCACAATAATTTATTAATGAAACCTTCCATAAACCCCCAAACAACTTAGGCCCAAACGTACAAACGATTAAAAACCAACGGCATTTCATCTCAATGAAATCCTAGCTCATTATACCATCCGGGTAGTTTGGCCAACTCGCCAAGGCTGGCTATATACCAATTGGTAAAGAAATGAGGGGTACAGTTGCATCTTGCTACACCAACCTATTAGCCAGCGTAGCTTGAGGCATCTGGCGGCCGCAGAATTCAAATATTTCTCCCGTGAGAGCGGGACTTGGAGGCTGGCTTTCTCTTCGCTCGCGGCTCGCTACGTTTCGCTGACTCGCTCATCACTTCGCTTTTCGATTTCGCCATTGAGAATGACTAGAACGCCAAGCTACGCTGGCTACCAACCTATCTTAACTAACATTTCCTAACATGAACTGCTTGATTTCGAATGTGTTCAACTGTTAATCTGTTTGGCAAAGATACCTTTAGGATTTTTTCCAAACAATTATTAACGAAATTTTGCAACTTGTTGTTAAATGACTTTGTGGTTCTTGATTACTCTGGGTCATGCAGCACGGAATAGTACTGCTCTCTGATTTGAGTTAAAGAATCTGAACTTGCATAAGCATAAGCAAAACTCTGTTTAGATTCATCCAAGCCACCATAAGCTAAATTACTCTGTTGTTCTTACATTATCTTACAAATCTTTTCCTAGGGGTCTGTTTATGTGTCTTTCGTTTCACTAGCATGTCCTTTAATTTCCTTTCTAGAATCTTTATTTATTTAGCTTCACTACTCTTAGGTAGTCGGAGAGCCCAACAGGTTTTAACAACCCAAATACTGGACTCAGAGGGCCTACGGTTTAACGTCCTTATCCGAGAAGACGCGAAGGTCTGACCATTTGCAGATTTTAGAGCAAAGGCAGCACCTTCTCCTCAAGTATTTTAAGACCCTTAGTGAAGGTCCGGCACCGGGAATCGAACCCGGGCCTCGCGCACGAAAGACTGGCGCCTTACCAACTAGGCTAACCAGGCGGCGGTTATGATGGCACGTAAGCGTGGCACGTGGATGGCACGTAAGCATGGAACAGAAGTGCGGCACATCAGCATGGTTTGTTGATGACACGTCAACATGACATTTCAGCATGACACATAAGCGTGACAGGGTGGTCTCACTAAGCGTTGCAGGTTGGCACGTCAGCATGACAGAATAATGGCACGTAAGCGTGGCACGTTGATATCACGTTTGCGTGTCACGATGTCACTAAGCGTTTCACTCTGATGGCACGTTAGCATGGCACGTTGATTGCAGATAAGTGTGGCACGACAGCATGGCACGTTGGTCGTATTTCACTAGTCCATGATCATCAAACAATATAGAGTATAGGATACACTGGAATAATGAATGTCTTACCTCTAACTAATAACCACTCGTTCATTACCCGCAAGAGTCGTGGCCGGTGAACTATCATTTATTTATTTCAAGTTCTGTCTGGTTTCAGGAGAAGCCCTGCAGGCGAGCTTACACCAGTTGTGTGCAAATATTCTTGGTTTTCTCAACACTAAGGGTTTATTTCCAATCCTTAAGGTAAATCCGTTTGGATTAAGTTGATATTTCTTGCTTAATTTTAAAGGGTCCAGTTGTTCAAAAGGCAATTACCCCTAATCCAGGGTTAGTTACCCTGACAACTAATAAGTTTTGTTGAGAGTTAATTCTGGTTTAAATTTAATCTGCTTTCGAACAACCGGCCCAAGAAGTTTCCAAAATCTTTTAGAGATCTCTTCTTCCGAGTTTGTTTAATGTACAGTTTCTGAATATATTTTACTACCAAACGAGTAAGCAAAAGGCTACTTCAAAGGCTTTTAACTTCCGGTTCAGAAGTTGAAATATCATCGGTTTGCGTGACTTTGGTTACGTTGCAGTTAGAGTTGATTTGTTGACATTCAGCGATATTGTTATTTGTAAAAAAAAATTTGTTAGCAGCAGTGGCATAAGTCAGTCACAACATTTCTGAATGACTTGTAAAAAAGTAAACGGCATTTTTATGTTGATAAAAGAAGAAGAAACAATGAATTAGAAAATTGTACCTTAGTATAACTTACTTGCCCTTCGGTTGGCGCTAACAAAATATTTTAGAACTAATTAGAATTTTGACATCTTGCTAGTTTGTAGAGAGAATGGCTGGTTTCAATTTTCAACTAGTCAGGTTACTTTAGAATAATCCCTTATCCCGCCTTTCCCATTTCTAATACTCCTAGATGCCCCCACCTAGGGTCCTCAGAAATACCCCCTCCCCCATACTCTGAGAAACAAGAGAGTTTAAGATCAAGGACGGCAACATCGACGACGGCAGCTTATAAAGAACACACTTCTTGCTTACCCTTTTTAACCACGTATGGCTACTTTGCTTTCTCTTTTGTCTGAGTTATTCCTTCTGAATTGAAGAAAGATGGGAGATTTTTTCTTAAAGGTAGATAAAGATTGACAATACTTTTTGCAAGTCGTTCTCGTCGTGAAAACTTCAAAATTAAGTTTTTCACGTTTTAATTTTCAAGACGATGGCATGCAGGTAACCCACACAGTGCTCTCCAACGTGCAGCTATTGCGTTCGCTATTGTTTTCTGCCGTCGTCGTCGGTGTCGCCGTCCTCATAATTTATTTTAAGCTCGCTTTAGTTACAGTGGTTATGGTACAAACCAGATCTTCGTCAATTTTCTTTTCATTAGGAACTGCTGATGAATGGTCTCGCCCGCAGTGAACCAGCGATAAAATCCGCTTCACTTACAGCCGTAATTACAATGGCGTTAAGGTAAAGGCTAAGGAGTGATAGATACTGCATCCGGGCCTACGAGACTAATTAAAATTGTTATTATATGGCTTAATTTGGCCCTATATTCTGGGACGACGAAACGTCAATCTCCAGCTCGCAAGAAACTGGTAATGTTCGGTACAGCAAGATACAACATCGATCATCTACCAATTAGAATGCAGCATATGGTTATTGCACCTAAAACTCGGAGCATTCATCAAATACTGTCATGGTCTTTACTGCGTCTGGTAATGTACCTTACCAGCCAGTGCCAAAATATGTTTTCTCTTAGTATGGCATTGTGTTATGACGTACTTGGTAATAGTGTTAGGCTCACGATGTTGTTTAGGTGTTATATATCTTCTTCTAAACGTCATAGTTTTAATAAAATGAATAAATACAGCTTTAAATTACATTTAGTGCCTGAATGGAGTCTATTTTCTTCCTTGTTTCAGACCACTGATGCTCTCCAATTTCTCGGACAACTTGTGCAGTCTGTTTATGCTGAATATCCTTTCCATCCCTGGGTTGATTCATCATCTACGAACAATTGCTCCATTAGTAAGTGTGTTTATTGACTGTCTTCTTTCTAACTTGGTTGTTGCTTCCTTTTTTGAGCTAAGTAGCTGATTAGGCAAGCTCTTGTCTCCATTGTCAAAGGGGAACTGAACTCTAAAATCAATAATTTTAAAAATAAATCCTTCAAGGTGTTGAAAGGATATCTAATTTTTTTTTCTTGTGTCGCGCTGATTTCCCGAGAAATTCTAGTTTGTATGTGCTTGTCTCGGGTCGTTTGGGGTCATTAAGCGTGGGCGCTTGTCGACTTGTTAGCTGTAAACGAAGATAAAGTGTGACGTAGGTTATGGGGAGCGAGCGAGCGCGTGAATAGTTTTTGTTGTCATAAGCTCGCTTACACAGTCAAGAATGAAAGTTATTACGTTGTGTGCGATATCTCACTCCAATGATGAGTTTTTTCAGTCCGAGCCTATTCTTACCCATATCTGACGTCATAGCCTGACTCTCTCTCCGCTTAACCCCTGTTTCTGAGCCGCCGGTACAATGCAGCAAGTAACGTGTTTTAAATTCGAATTTCACGGAAAGTCGACGCGATACGAGGAATTTTTTTAATATCGTTTCCACACTCAGTTAAAGATTTTGTTTAATAAAAGTTGGTTTTAGGGTAAAGTTTCTTGCTCAAGGACACAACATAGTGGTCTGACCGGGGATCGAACTTTCGACCACTCAGTCACTGTGCCTCCTGTTAGTGATACAGTTAGAGATAATTAAACGATTTAGTGATACAGTTTTCTTTAGAAGCATTGGCAGACTGGTTTTCCTCAGGCTGGATTTCTCGAATTGAAGCTGACTTAGCATTTTTCGTTTTTTGCCAACAGTGTATGAAGAGTGTTACAGGCAATAATCTGTACGCGAGATTGTTGGATTTCCTAGGAAAAGACCAGCCAAGTAGAATTATCTTCAACTCGCTGGAGTGCAGCTACGCTCTTTGTCTTTTAGGTAAAGATAACTAACAAGTCTGAAGACTGAGTTTTTAAGGGGAAACGCCATTTTGTTTATCCAAATGGGTAAAAGTCAGAGCTCGCAATTGAAACTGTTTATGGTATTGAAGCAAAGACTGAATAGCCCATCAAATAGGCTCTAATCGATTGCAAAAGATAAAATGAAGTCAGTATATTTGAATTTTTGTAGCCTTATGTTGACTTGAACCTTGTCCTAAGCGTTTTTCTTTCCCTGGGTTAGAGAGACAATGGGAACCAGGTTGTACTGACTTCATTGTTTAAAGTGGTAATTTTTGTTTCGTTTGTTCGATCACCAGTTCAAACTGTATAACTTTGTGGAGTAAATAACGATACTGCCCCCTTCATGATGTTCTCAAATTGAACCACAATTGTGAAGCGGTAAACTGGAAAAAAAATGCTTTTGAGTGTCAAATCTTTATTCGAAAA
>JAOBAT010088750.1:0-17948 GCA_026413305.1 Hydrozoanthus tunicans
GAAGATGACTTTATAAGTCGAAAACGTTAGTTTTAAACACCATTTAACTTTTATACCATTTTTTGATATTTTAACCTGTTTGGCGTTTTTATGTATCCTTGCTACACTCTGTACACAGGGTTCGTCCACTTTTCTCAAAGCAAAATTTAAGGACTTTTTTTAGGACTTTAAAGGTAAGACTATTGGTTTTTGAGGACCTAAGCCATGGAACATCAAAAACTAGAACTGACCTAAGACATGACTTTTTACGATATTGATTTTCCTTGCCACAGTTACATAGTTATAGGCACGTTTTTATTAGTTCTTCACGGACCTGACACTAAAGTCTATAGAACTGCAAAGGTTTGATTTGGCATGACGTAAGCAGAACTATTACTGTGCACTTTTTATGACAACATAACAGTAGTCTTCATTCAAACTCAACAAACTGTATGATTTATGCTTCTCGAAGCATCACAAAATTAAAAATGCAAACTTCAGTGAAAAAGCAAAATATTTAAGGACTTTTTAAGGACCATGACTGATTTTTGTAAAGTTTAAGGACTTTTGAGGCCTCAAACTTTGGAAAATGAAAGTTAAGGACTTTGGAGGTTTTTAAGGACCCGGACGAACCCTGTGTACATATCAACTTAACTGTACTTGTAAAGAATACATACCAAACTTTCTTGATGATAAGTAGGAACTACGACCGAGTACAGCTCGAACATGTTTCTCACTGTATAGAACAACTGAACAGCACTAGCAAGAGGAAAAGTAAAGCAGTGTTAATCTATTGTAAACGTTACTCAGAAACACGTTACGTAAATAAATCATACTAGTAAACTAGACTAATCCAATCAGCTTTGCCACATGAAAACTTGTAAACAAATGCAAGTTTCGAAAACGTGTCTTTTCCTAGATCATCATGGACAGAAATTTTCTAAACCATTGCTTTTCCTAAATCATGGACAGAAATTTTCTAAACCACTGCTTTTCCTAAATGATCGTGGACAGAAATGTTCTTAATCATTGCTTTTTCTAAATCATCATAGATGGTAATTTTCTAAACAATGTATTTTCCTACACTATCATGAACTAATGCAATCAGTTGTCATGTTTCCTTTCAGTTTCGAAACCATGCTTTTTCCTACATTGTTATGGAATGCAATTTTTAACCAAACCATATAGTGATATCCATACAATCAAGTACTGCTGATGAACGCTGCAATGTTGTCCAAATAGGACTTCACTTGACATGTGGCCTTGTCGAATACTAGGAAATTTCTTCTGAATTCAGTTTGAAGCATCATCTTACTATATAACCTACAAACTAACAATCCTCGACTAGTTTTATTAATAATCCAATGCATTATTTGATAAACAATTTCTTATATTACTTACTGACACTTCAGAGGACAATACTTTAAGACTTTACTAACTTTTTGACAATCGACAAAGTGCTGCTCAAAATGGTCTTTCAGGTCAAATATCTGCATAGTTAGGCAATTTTGTCCGGTTATCAAGGTATGGATGGAATATGTAACAGAATTAGGTTCGAAAACCTTGGCAGCAACCAGTCAGAAACCTATTTTCTTTCCTGTATAAACTACTGTTTGAAACAACGAACCATTAACTTACCACTGTGGTGTAGATTCGGTTGCTTCTATTAACTTTTCATAAGCAAGAGTTACCAACCGCTTGGTGCTCTCACTTATCCTACAGGCTGGCAACTGGAATGTGGACTGGCTTACGAATTTCTCAGTTTCAATTATCATTTTGGATGATGCCTTCTGCAGTCAAAAGGATTTGCTGTTATTTTTCCAGAGCTTGGTTGAGGAGAAACTTTTAGAATATGATTAAGCATTACGTGATACTTGAGGGGATTTTAAAGAGGAATTTTAACTGGGTGTACAGATTTACAACCATAAACAATCTAACAGATGCCCCTGAAATTCTTAGTAGTACAGGTTATACTTATAGTTTAAATACTATTAATTCTAAGAAAGTGTAACAGACTATCTATTGTTAACAAAGATGATACTAACTTACCTGTGTCTTTTTTTCTAGTCCAACGACCTCCTGGATTGAGCACTGGTTGCCGAGTACTGCTTTGTCAGAGTATTTATCAACTTGCACTGTGTTATGAATGTCATCCTTCATGAGATCGCGAGCTGCTACCAGTAAATCTTGACACTGGTGGATAAAAGTTATTGCAGTTATTCTTTTCGAAAAAAATAGCTGTTTACCATTTTTATGGTAAGAACTTCCTGCGTGCCGCCATTTTGAAATGTGACGTAACTTGGTTGCAGTGCCAGGCTCCACTCTCGATGAATACAATAGCAATGATTGAGAGGGGGTCTGGCACTGCACCTAAACACGTCACATTTCGTAATGGCGGCGCGTGGGAAATTCAAATTGTGGAAATAATCCAAATAAACAGGGTTCGTCCGCTTTTCTCAAAGCAAAATTTAAGGACTTTTTTAGGACTTTTAAGGTAAGATTATTGGTTTTTGAGGACCTAAGCCAAGGGACATCAACCACCAGAACTGACCTAAAACATGACTTTTTATGATATTGTGGCAAAAACTGCACGAAGCGCTGTACGGATCTCCAGGTACTGCTTGAAGCCACCCAGTAAACTCTGCACTTTCGAGCCAAGATTCTTGGAAAATGTATTTCCTTGGTATTGTTGAGATTTATCGAATCATAACAAAGAAAAAGCAAAAATTTAAGGACTTCTTAAGGTCCATGACTGATTTTCGTAAAATTTAAGGACTTCTGAGGCCTCAAATTTTGGAAAGTGAAAATTAAGAACTTTTAAATGCTTCGCGTTAGATTACAAAAAATTGAGGATGGAGACAGACTTAATAAATGTTTTGTTTGACATCAATGATTTTATACAGTGGAGAGTTTCTTAAGGTATTATAATGCGCTTTCATTTATCTTTCGCTCTTGAATAGAGTCTTTGAGCAAATTTAGAAGCTATTTCATTAATTTATATTTCTCATTGGAACGTGATTTGCTAACGATTAGCCATATTATTTGTTCTAAAGTTTTAAGGGTTAATTCCCAACAAACATTTATCTCAGCTTACTTTCTTGTTGGAGAAATGAATGTTTACGTTCTTGGCATATTCACTGAGATCGTGTGTATTCTGAGAAATGAACCCTGTTGAGAAATACAAATCATAAACAGTTTGGTAATATTGCATATCAAAATTTGGTCTATCAGTTACAAATATTTCTTGCTAGACACAAAAACTAGGTGTTGATATACTTTTTTAAAAAGTGTAGGCTTTCAAAGTCATTGAGCTGGTAGAAATCCTTCTTCGTATAAAAATTTTATCGCTTGCTGACTGTATTTTTTTTAGCAAATTTTTTTCCAGGACCCAATCCGTAATTCTCTCTCGGCGAAAAACAAAACAAAATCAACTTTAACTCTACCACAGTAGCAAGGGCTGGCATATAACCAATTGTCTCATTCTGAAACATTTACATGATGCTTGAAGACCTGACCCAAAAAACCCCAAAAGAACTTCCTGAAATTTAGTCTAAATTCAAAATGTGCAATTGCATGCGAGCAAGATGTTTCAGTAGGTTTTGGTTTGCTTGTTATTGAACTGAAATATTTTCCACAAAAATCAAGGGGTATTCCAGGAGTACAAGGAAATCAACTGCTTTTCCTGGAGTTTTCCAGGGCCCTGGAGCGAAGTTTCAAAGTTCCAGGAATTCCAAGAGTTTCGGGAAATCAACTATTTTTCCAGGAATTTTCCAGAGCCCTGGAAGGAAATTTCGGGAGTTTTCCAGGAGTACAGGGAAATTAACTGCTTTTCCAGAAGTTTTCCAGGATCCTGGAAGGAAATTTCAAAATTCCCTGAGTTTTCCAGGAATTCCAAGAGCAGTGTGAGCAATGAAGCATAAGTCTAACCTAAACATAGTTTATGTAACATGAGAAAACAACCCTGCAAACGAAAAAAGCTCTCCAACTTCTCAAAACGACTCGCTTTCCACCACTTACCCCAGTTTGACACCGTCTGCTCAAAGTTTTCTGTTTCTGTGATCATTTCTTGGTATTTCTCTAACTGTGTCACAAATTACAACCAAAAAGTCTTAGTAAATGTGCTTGAAATAAATCCAATTTAACAGTTAATTACTTAACGACTCCATCCCCGTCGATAGGGGTATACTTTATTACACAAATGTATATATTTTAAGAAGATCGGCATGAATAATCAAGCGGGCTGGGTTGCTGGCAGGGTATAAACTTGTCAAACAAAGATGCGGGAAATTCTTTCTTCAGCAATGGCAAGACAACAGTTCTTCCGGTAACTGGAAGATTAGACTGACTACATAATGATAAATTGTTAAGTATACTGTAGAAAATTGCATGGGTAGAGTAAACTTTAGGTTTAATTTCACGATTGTTAGCATAAATTTTTTTTCCAAAATTGTCCGAATTGCTTTGTGGTTGATCCTAAAGTTTACGAGGAACCATGCGATTACATGTTTGTGACATTGAAGGCAAATTCTTCATTTTTTGACCGACACGAGAAAGCGTTGCTCAACCAATTTATCCTCCTCAGGAACTATTGCCGGTTTTCTTCTTCTGAGCCAGAAACAACTACCCACTAGGAATATTCAACGGGTATACGGTAACATTACATTTGTTTATACAATACGACTAAAAGATGCTTTGCATGCAATTTAGAACACTAACATTGAAACTGTTTGTGTTTCACAATCGTGCAAGTATGAGTAACTAACTAATCAAAGCTGATGATTGTTTTTAGAAAGAAACCTAGTATGGGAGAGTCATTCCTAGATACACATAAAGAATGGTTCTTATAGTTTATTACTTTCTCCTGTTTCTTGTGCTTTATCATAATTATGTATTATTATAAATTAAAAAGGATAACAAAAAAATAGTGGAAGGTAGATCTTACTTTGGAAACACAGCAAAATATTTGCAGTATCAAAACAGTGCAAACAAAAAATTTCACTTAAGTAAGTCATTTTACCTGGGATGAAGTTGTGGGAATGGTAATTGAAAGGAAATCTTTAATAATACCCTCTGATAAGACTGGCCAAAGCGTTCTTCCTGGAAGAAAAGACAGTCTGTTTGTAATGGCATGAGTAGACTAGTTTATTATAATAGCAACCATTTTGGTTGTCTAAAACAAGTAACTCAATTTCACATTGCTTTTAATAGACTCTTTGTAAAACTCAAAGATTTTACAAAATGTTTCAAGATTTGCATTTTTTGCAAAAAAAGCTTCTGTGATTTGGCTTCCCATGTGAGTGTCTGTAGCACAGTGGGTAGAGCATCTCTCACATTTTCACTGTCCATTATATCCATCTTAACGAGTTCTATAGCACTCTTTCTAGAACGTTGTTTAAAAAACCAACTTGTCAGTTTTCTGAGATGAGTGCAAATTAATTGAGGAGTGAAAAAGAAACTTTTAAAAAGTCCTACACTTTGGTAAACATCCGCAATACTACATGGTTTTCAGTTTCGATGGATGAAAGCCATGCTCTAAATGACAAATAAAGGTCGGCCTTTCACTGGAAAGCTTACTAAGGGTACTAATATTGGGGAAAATCTGAAAATCGAGAAGAGATTTTCCGTTTCTTTAGTAAAATTCAAAGAAGAAATATGAATCTACTCGTGACGAGGATTCAATGGTATAATCTAAATTCAAGTTCTTTGGTTTAATAGATTTTGCTTTTCCTTGGTAAAGGATATAAAAAAGTATGTGTGGCACACACTCTTCATACTAGAATACCATCTCTTGTCTAGGTGGGAAAACTGATCCTTTAGGTTTCCTTCACTGAAAGGAATCCACGATAAGGTGTAATGCAACCTTACAAAAGACAACTAATGATATGCAAAGTGTTTGCACTTCTGGAGAACTCTCACATCTTACAAGTAGCTAGCTAGTTTTCTTTGAATAGGTCATCAATAAGTGGCCATTGCTGTTAAAAAACGAACTTTGGCTACTAGATTATTAGAACTTGTATGCAGCTGGCTACAACAAGATTGTGAGGAACCTTTACAACTTGTTAACTAAGAATTATTGTTTCTAATATAATGATAAGTTAATGTAGTCATCGAATGAAGTTATCTGCTGTTCTCGTGGGCAAACATAGCAGGAAACAAAAGCAATAACGCTTGTGCACATAGCTACGCAGGCATAGTACAGATTACTCTGGCTTCTAAAACTTGCGCCCAGGCTACCAAATTTACACCTCTGGAGGCCTGCAGGCTTCTTGAAAAGAAGTTAATTTCGAACCTGATGAGAAGAATTGCTTAACTTCAATCACAATGACATTCGTGAATGCAACTTACCTAATTTTGAAAACAGTGTTTCTGAACATTTTTCCGTATCCTCGTCTTTTGAACATTCGAAGTGCTGCTTTAACATTTCTAGAACAACTTGGAGTTTTGCATATATCCCTATTAAGAAAAAAAACAGCTGCTAGTGATTCAACTTCTAGTGTCTATAAGTATAAAGTCTAAAGTCTTCAAGTACTCAGTTGCGTTTCCCAACTTTAAACAGTAGAACTGTCTTCCAATTCTACACTTTTAAGTAATAGAGTCTTTTGACTCTAGACTGAAATACCAGTCTAACGTCTTCAAAGCTAGATAACTGAAGTGTCGTCTTCCGACTAATCAATCAAAAAATCGTTAAATCTCTTTCCAGTTCTGGACTCTAGAAGTAGAGTGTTTTAGCTCAAGTCAAAGTGTCTTTCCAGCTCTACACTCTAGAAGTATAGTGTTCTAGTTAAACTTTCTTTCCAACTATAGACTCTAGGAGTAAGGCGTTTTAGCTCAAGTCCAAGTGTCTTCCCAGTTCTGGACTCTAGGAGTATGGTGTTCTAGCTAAAGTCGAAGTGTCTTTCCAGCTCTAGACTCCGAGAGTAGGGTGTTCTAGCTCAAGGTTAAGTGTCTTTCGAACACTTTACTCTTGGAGTAGGTTGTTTTAAATTACGTCGAAGTGTCTTTCCACCTCTAGACTCTACAAATAAGGTATTCTAACTGAAGTCGAAGTGTATTTCCAAATCTAGACCATAAGAGTTGGGCTTATCTAGCTCAAGATGAAGTGTCTTTCTAATTCTTGACTCTATGCAAGGGTATTCTTATTCAAGTCCTGGTGTCTTTCAGTTTGTGAACATTCATGTATGCACGTTATAAACCCTTCCAACATTGGCAAATAGACAAACCTTCAGTTTCCTTGTGCTTGTGCTGCACTTGCTTCAGAGACAACGTGACAAACTGGGGTGACTTGCAAGAAAAGAAAGAAATGTTTTGCAAAGGAACAACAAATTTTCCACGCTTTCTTAAAAGTTGACAATTAAAATCTGCTAGAAATAAATTTTTTAAGCACTTTGTTTGTTTATCATTCTCAGAGAAGGTAACATTGACATGCTGTACATATACCAAAGGTAAGTGTAAGAGAAACCAAGAAAGAAGAAGACCAAACTGCCCAGAACGGGAATGGAACCCACAACACCCCAACCACAAGCCACTTGCCTTTAGTATATTATGTACAGTACAGCATCTCAGGAAAGACTTCTCTGAAAATGATCATGCTGAATGAGACGTGTATTTCTAGTGCAATAACACCAATGGGTTTTCACTCGTTTCACACAAACTAGCCGACTGAATGTTGTTGCATGTGCAACATTTAACACTCCCATGAGACTCATAGGCGGAAATACGTAGACTAACCTGCGAAAGTTTGGCAATTCAAATCTGCCAATTAATGAATAGGACTTTCAAGATTTGATTGTAACTTAACGAATGAAAAAGCTGATTGAAAAGCTGTTAATTGCAATTAATATCGCTCTAATTTCACACTATAGTTTTATGCTGGTCTGATCCTTTTCACTGACCACACATAATAGGATAGCACTTCAAATTAAGTTTAAATGAAAGACTAGAGAGATAGAATCGAACAAAAATGGTGCCAACACAAAATACCATAAGCCCAGTTTTCTTACTCTCAGTTAATCTCTATTTTTGGCTTGAGTTCAGGCCCGTACTTTCAGTGCGTTTTTTTTTCAAATGTAGGTTTTCCCCGTTTCATAAATGGTTATCTCCTCACCCTTTAATACATTTGGTTAATTGGGCATGCTTGAAATATTTGGATTGAATTTTTGCAATGCTCAATTCATGTTAGTTCAACAAAACCCCTTTCCTGTTATTTTGCTACATTTGTTGAGATCTCATCACACATACATACTAGGCTATTACACTACAACAAGATGTTAAAACATGGCTCATTGATCAACTAGTTACCTTTTTGTCTGTTGTCAAATGAGGAGTCAAGCTGAAAAACAATAAAAATGACCTGGATATAAGATTGCCCCATAACAATTACAGTGGAATCCTGGTTTAACGATCTTCGGTTTAACGATATTCCCGGTATAATGATAAACATTTGTTTCCCCGGCCAAAGTTATAATAAAATGTATGGGGCAGAACCCGGTTTAACGATATTCAGTTGAACAATATCCCATTTTAATGATGGAGATTTTGTTCCCAGAGAGCAAAATCTTTCCCGGTATAACGATAAAATCAACATGACAGACCACTGGAAATGCTGGTTTTATAACAAAACAAATTTTAATTAATAAACATCAATGCTTCTGTCAACAACCATTGCTCTTGCTTACGCTCCAGCAACCACGAATGCTGATTGATGTGTTTTCAACCACTTTAGATCATTGTTTATCTGTCTTTCAATCTTCCTGGCCTTTTAACAGTTCCCTTAATTTTAAGAGTAAAAGTGCGCACATCACCTTTTTCCCTGTATAACAATATCTTTAGAAATTTTCCCACAAAATCGTTATGTACCAGAAATCTCGGTAAACGATATAATTTTGACGTCTCCTTGGCATATTGTTAAACCGGATTCCACTGTTCAAAGAAATTTGTAGCATGCCTAACCCTCGCTGCTGGCTAGAATGGAGTACCAAAATAACAGTAGGAATCAAATTGGACATCATTTGAAACATACACAAACTTTGTATTTAACAGTCTACATGTAGTAATACTAACCTTTGAAAAACTATGAGCGGCTTGAAAACATAATGAAAAACTTTTGTACCTGAAAGATAAATAGAAATGGCTTATTAGAAGATTAATTTTGCTTACAAAAACAAACTTAGCTTGGCTCCAAGTCGCCTTTATCAAGTATACTAATGAATGACCAGGGTTCTTAACAAAAAAAACAATAACAAGCGTTTTAAAAGACTTAATTACAAGACCATTGGTTAATACTAAGTTAAAGATTCTGACATACCAAATGTTTTCAGATTTTTATCAAGAATTCCAAGAACCTGCAGAGAAACAAGACGACAATTTAAAAAAAGAGCAATCAGACATAATAAATAAAAGCACACCATCTTACTGTTCGTAAACTACAAACCTCCATGGCTTTCCTTGCTTCCTCCAGTTTCGCTTCTGCAATCAACAAAACAGAATTATAAATTATATATAAAGTAACTATACATGAGTAAGGAAAACAACAGACATAAACACTTAAAGTTAGCCTTAACTGAGACACTCACATTCTTTATAGAACAAAGTTGTAAGAAAAAAGGTTTCCAGCAAAGGAGACCTGAACTCTATAACATGCTTTAGGAACATCAGCTTTCTCTCAACTCCAAAGGCAACTAATATTGAAAGTCTTCAACAGTTAGTATAATAATAACTATAATAATAAGAATTAGCATTTATATAGCGCCTTTTCCAAAGGTAGATGATCAAAGGCGCTTAACAATAGTTTACTGTTGACTCTGGTATTGAGGGTCTTGGACAGTTTGCTCTACACGGCTCACAACTATTTTCATAAGAGTTGCCCTCAGTTAGTAGAAGAGACAGACCACAACACCGGGATCACCCTACTCTTTGCCGACAAGTGTTGTTTGGTTTTTTAAGTCCCTCTCAATCGAGAGACTTGGCCTACGGTTCTCCTCAATTGTTTTAAGACCCTGAGTGAAGGTTCGGCACTGGGAATCGAACCCTAGCCTCCTGCAAGAAAGACTGGCGCCTTACCAACTAGGCTAACCAGGCGGCAGTGAACTTAAAACTTCATAACCCCAATGATATTCCAAAATGTGTTGAAAAATCTGACTGGTATTTTGCTTTAATGCCAGAAAGTAAAGATAACTTCATCTTACGTTGACCATTTTGTCAGTGGACACCCCCCCCCCCAATTACTACTCCTTTTTTACTAGTTGAAATTTAAACCTAACACTTCATTTCTAGGAGGAAAGTCGTAGCAGAGTCTAACTGGGTGTATCCTGTTCTGACAGACTCCTACAGAACAACCAACCAAGTGATGCCTTTGCCTTTAAAACATGTTTCATGCCAGGAGTGACGAATGAAATTTCAAGACTTTTCCATGACCGAATGTTGTTTTCCATAACCCAGTAGTATTGAGAAACCAAAGAATCTACTCCAAAAAAGCAGGCTACTTACAATAGTCTTTAATTCAACTTTAAGCTCCAAATGTTCAAAATGTGTGTGATACCAGCACTCAAAATTTAAGATTTTACCCACCAAAAACCTGCTCAAGGGGAAAAAAATTTCCATGACTTTTCCATGAATCGTTTAAGAAAGTACATTTTTGGAATCCCAAACTGATGTTTTTGAACTTATCAAAAAAAATCGGGAGTGTAGGTTCCCTTTAAAGAATCGACCTGGCAAAACCCTAACCTGTGATAATTGACAACCTTAACCTAGTGTTTACGTGAACACTAGCACTGTCGAGGGATGATGAGGTGGGAGTGGTCCAGACAATTGCTTTGGACCAAAGACTCTCTAGCTTGGTTGTTAATTCTGCTTTCTGTCTTCGAAACTCTTCCTAGAATAAGATACAATTTCATTACAAATATTAGAGCTATAATGTGTTACAATCATTATAAAATAAATTCAGTAAAATATGCACTCTGAGTGGCCAAAGACCATAAATCATTTTTCTAAATCTGGATAGAAATCATGAATGACATCATCAGTTGTTAACATTTTTATAAAATCTTTAGAACATATTTTTTTGTGTTTCCACATAATTTCTGTTGGAAACACTTCATATATGGAATTAATTGGAGAACAGGGGGAACACCAAACCTTTTCTCATGTCCTTCCAACAATCCTATGTGTTTGCAATTCAGTGTATGGAAATACAGAAACTATCTTACAGAGCTTAAATCTAGTGTACAACTGAAATATTACAAGAGCAGCTAATGAAGAGAAGCTGACTTACCCTCAATGCTATGAAAATTTTGGCATCTTGTCCAGCCTTTGGAAGTTCAAACAGATGCTTCTTCTACAAAATAATTGGAAAGTCTGTAAATTTTAGCTGACGTGGATTTCCTCATTTCAAAATCAACAGTGTCCAATCTCTATTCATGGGAGTTCTTTTCTTCCAACGTCTTCTTTCAGCATGGTGTCGCTCAGGTGGGCTTCTAATCCTTGCTCTTCAAACGAGCCAAAAATTGTTTTACTTACAAGGATTAGAAGCCCACCTGCTTGAAATTTTCACTAGACAGAAAGCCTCTTGCAAAAACTGTGTTTTAACTAGCATGTGGCTACAGTACTCAGTTACCATCAGTCTTGAGCCCTGACACATAAAATCTTTATTATGAAACAAATGAAGAAGCCTAAACCATTCATTAGACTGTAATAAATAACTGCGAGCTTTTGAGTACACTCAAGAAAGAAAGAAAATGTTAGCCGCTGCTGTTCTGAAATGCCCATTGCCTCTTAGGCTTCTTTGTTTGTAAACAAGGATAACAATTATTAAAAGTGCTCACCACAAATTCCACATGATTTGCTGCCTTGAGATACTGCTCTCCTCTAATCTCCAATGGAAAAGAATCCAAAGCTTCGTGTATCTAGAAAAAAACAGTTGATCAACATATCAACAACAATACAATGAACATTTTTCTCTGCTTTCGCTTTGTATGTTCATTATTTAGTTCATTATTTATTTATTATCCTAGTTTAACATTTTGTCAAGTACCATGATTCCTATTGTGTTACTCCAATATATAATGCCATTGTAGTTTCAAATTAGTGGGAAATCAACTCATTATTTTGCTAGTTTTACTTTGCCAGTACGTATTTTTAAAACTTTAATATGAACTGTACGCAGTCTGTAACATGTACTTCAAAAGACTTAAATTAAACTATTAATTTTGTGATTTTTGTTGTTGTCAAGTGCTAAACCTATGTAATGTAAAAAAAGTTAACTTCATCAATAAATTTATAAGTAACTCTAATTTTAGAAAATAAGTAATTAGACTTGCACCATCTCTGTTATAATCAGTATCAATTACTGTTGAATATTACTGTCAGTCTTTTTATCCTTTTGTTGAGCGAGGGGAGTTTAGGATACACAAAAGTTTTGGGTGGGAGTGTGCAAGTGGACCTTCAAAAACCTGACCCTTGTTAGTTAGAAACGCTTTGATTTGATAGGTCTAGCGACCCCGATCCTCTACCTTGTCCAAAACTATTCATGAAATGGGATTGTGAATTTAATAAATGGTGGGGGGGGGGGGAGGGGGGAGGGGGGGGTCCAAATAAAAAGAGGAGAGGAGAAAAATTTCTGAAAATTTTAAATCAAGTCAACAGAGACAATCAAAGTTGCGAATGAATAACTGTTGTTATTTTCATGACTGAATTCTAAACAGACTCTAGATTCCTGTTGCCCGTGTTGTAACCTGTAACTGTAACAAAAATAGGGAAAGGTGAACACCGAACATGACACTGACCAGTCAAATTTTGACCCCTAGTCTTGATGAATGTACCGCAACTTGAAAAATTAATAAACGGGGGGCAGTAAATTGCCCTGGCCATGGAGAAAAATCCAAAACTTAATAAGCATCCAAGGCCATTTATCTGGCACCTGAGGGTATACAGTATGTGATTAGCGGAACTCCTCCCCAAGCCCTACTTCTAGTTGTCTTAGTTACAGTAATCAGAGTTCATACACCTTCGAACTTCAAAAACCCAGGGTTTTCCAGGGCTATATTTTCATTTTTTACAGGGCTTTTCCAGGGTTTGTTAAACCCAGACAGAAAATATTAATGAAAAATTTCCAGGGTTTTTCCAGGGGTTTCAAAGGATTTCAAGGGCTTCAAAAATTTTCCAGGGCTTTCCAGGACCCATATGAACCCTGAGTAATGAGCATAATAGACATAAATTTTATAATTTATCTACTTACAGTAGATACTGTACATATTGTTGATGAAAACATAAAAACCAAAATAAAGCTGCCCGCCATCATCTCGATTCTCAGTTATTCTCATTTTAATACAAGAGAAAATGACAGACCTTGTGATGTCAACAAAATCATAAATGCAACAACATACCTGGCATAGTTTGGCCAACACTTCTATTAGTGTATCAGTTTTCTTCAACTGTTTTACCAGATCAGAATGTTCAGTTTTTAAACCATCGAGCTGATCCTGAGCATGCTGTAAGAAATTTAATTATCAGAATATTAAAATACCCATGGGCTTAACAATTTTGTTTGATTTTTTTTATTCTTTCTAACAAGTTTATAGCATGGGCGGCAGAACTGGGAGGGGGAGGGGGAGGAGGTTCCAGGGGGCACCATCCCCCCAAGGAACTTTTGAATAAACGTTTCAGATTTAAAAAAATATAAAGTTGCCACTGTGTTAACCTCCCCCCCGATAATTTTTTTGCTTCTGCTGCCCATGTTTAAAGTGCTTAAAACATTGAAACCATTGTCATTGGTGTTTTTTTTTACCATAGCGGCTTTTCTAACATTTTCTATTAAACTTTAAATGGGTAAAAGTGCTTACCTTACCATTCTAAGTCCCCAATACAAGCATTTAAAAAACAAAAGACTGTGCAATTAGTACAAACTCAATCAAAAACATACACTGACGGTTCAGTAAGGGGGGATTAACACTTATATGAGCATGGGCACTTATATAATTTATGTCAAATACAGTTTTACAATGTTCTATAATCAGGTTATTTTGGCTAACCAAAGAACTAAACTACATGTACATCATTGCAATATTTTTTTATTCTTCCAGGAGTAGACAATTTTTATACTGACTTACAAACCTCTCAAAGTTATAACAACATTTATTGGAGCAGAAGCTTACCTCAACTTTTTTTGTCACTGTCTCAAAATTTGTTGAAAGAGTGTCAACCCTCTGGTTCAAGTCGGCCACAGATGACAGTGTGTGATCAAAATCTGTATAGGCATACTCCTTGTATATTGCATCGTAAACCTCTGTCTACAAGTCACCCAAATAAAAGTTCATGTTTAATTTATAATAATTAATAATTAGCATTTATAAAGCGCCTTTTCCATAGGTAGATTTTCAAAGGCGCTTAACAATAGTTTCCAGTTGACTCTGGTATTGAGGGTCTTAGACAGTCCGCTCTACATGGCTCACAACTATTTTCATAAGAGTTGCCCTCAGTTAGTAGAAGAGACAGACCACAACACCGGGATCACCCTACTCTTTGTCAACAAGTGTTGTGGGTTCTTTTAAGTCCCTTGATAGGAGATCGAGAGACTGGGCCTACGGTTTAACGTCCTTTTCTGAGAAGATGCGAAGGTTTAACCGTTTGCAGATGTTAGGGCAAAGACAGCACCTTCTCCTCAGTTGTTTTAAGACCTCCCGCACGAAAGACTGGCGCCTTACCAACTGGGCTAACCAATTTAATCCTTTCAGTCCCAGTTGACCTGGTAAATTCTCCCAACAAAACCCCATACATTTCACAGAGGTGTAAATCTTCAAACTTCAGGAGATTTTTTGTGGCTAGAAATATTGTGCCTACTATTTAAGTATTCATATTGCCTCGCATACATCGAATCTCCTATGTGGCACCTACAACTGTTTCGACAATCTTTCTCAACCCATTCAGTATTCAGTATTCATTTATTTGCCATTGGTTTACATTGTAATAGTCAATATACTCTATTTACTTAAGTTTATATGGTGAGCATGTCTGATAGGAAGACTATGGCTTATTTGCAAGAAAACAGACACACTCAGTCTAGTTTCGTTACATTCTAGAACAGATGAAAAGATGGTTTACACCAGTATATGGTTTAAACCCATAATATATATCAGTAGTTTTATTTATCTAAAAAAAGCACAGGGCTGTGTATATGGAAGCCTACTTAATACAAGATAGTAAAAATTGGAACAATGCTTTTATTATTAATATGTTAGTTTTTGTTGCATTAATTATTGTTCTTTATGAGTCAGAGATAAACAAAAATTGAACTATTGTTGTTGTACACTTTTGTCTATCTAAAATTTCTTTAAAAATGCGGGAGGTTTTTGTAAAATGCAGAAGATCAAGCAAAAATACGTAAGTCTCCTGCAAAATGCAGGAGGGTTGGCATCTCTGATTTCATTGAACAAGTTTGGGAGATTTTTATTTTCATTTTTAATAGTTCACTTTGATTGATCAAAATTTTCTCATTTTCTCATAGTATTAAATGTCTTGTTTTATATGGATGATGTAGGGAGAAATTACTTGTTGATAATTGATTGGGACTGAAAGGATTAAAACTGTACAGTTACACTTCAAATGAAAAGGTGGCTAACAGTATTGTACCCAAGACAATCTAGTTACTTTCATTAACTTGTTCTTTGTGAATTTATAAATGATTACATATATTTTTAAGTGTTTTACTCTTCAGTTAAAGGTGTTAATTCTACTTTATGCTAAAGGAAATTACTTTAAATCTGGGTATTCCAAACTGCTGTCAAAAATTCTATAAAGCTCTTCAGAGGGCATTTAACTCTATAGCTGAATTAAAGTTACAAGTTTATATCGTCCTAATCCTTCATTCATTCATTTTGCCAAAACCTTAGTGATTTAGCCCCAATATATATATACATAAAATAAACATAAACATTGTGAAATGTTCTTAATAACTTGTTGACTAAGTTTAATTAGGAACGAAGAATCAAATGCCTTCGCACAAATCAACACACACATTTAAGTTCATCCAATGTTTTACTTCGGCCATATCTGTTCAAAATCTTGGCAAGATCGTTGTAAAATGAACAAAATCAAAGGGGTCTGCGTTTTCGCAATAATCTGCTCTTAAACTAAGGAGTAAGGTGATCATATAAGTTCGCTGCAGTATAAAAAATATTTCAGCCATTCATAGCTTTTAAAAGAAGGGAATATTTTGAAATGACCAAGGCTCGGGGCAAAGTGACTTATATTACAAACGTGAAAACTTTCCCCCAAACTCAAAATTCACTTAAATTAAATTTTCTGATAGATAAAGACATCTGTCTACATTACCTTTGTTTCTTCTGTTTTTCTTAGAACTTCCCTGATAGAAGCCTGAATATCTTCTTTCTCAGACTGCCAAATCCCTTCTTTATCTAAACAACCAGTTTTCTGCAGAACATCCGTAACTAAACTGCTTTTCTTTTCTTCAACGTCAGCCATTTTATATTTTTGTTGATCTTCGCGCCATAATTTTACCCATGAGTCCCTGTACCAAGTTTCGTTCCCAGGTCACCGCAAGTTGACAAATGCTATGGCTAAGTTGCTAACCTGAAGTTGCTACCGTTATTTTCACCGAATTGGCATTAAATGCTAGTTACTAACCGTTAATAACAAACTCCGAATGAAATATGAAACCGCCGGCTAAGCGAAAACCATGTGACAGTTCGTTGAGTAGCGTCCGTTGAGAGCTGAGGTAAAATCTATTTGTGGGTCATGTATATCGATGGCGATATTACGCTTCACTATCCTACATTGTAACCCCCCCCCCCCCACCATCACCACCACCAATTCACAAGTGTCCTTATTAACCGTCAGAAAAAACAGCTGAAAACAGATCTTATTTTTTGACCGCTGTGTGTTTGTGCCGAATTTGTTTGACATTCTCCGACCACAAACTCTCTTTTGAAGTACGTGGGCCACCAGAAGCGTGTAGCTCATTAAAATGGGGTTTGAATTTTACATATGGCCAGGGAATGAGAATAGATTTGCGTCCACTGCTCACATGTCCCAGGAGCTTCAACTTGATTATGAAAAACTCATACATAAAATATTTATTCATTAGCATAAAATTATTTGTTTTTGGCAGAAAAACAAGTTTTAGTGAATTTTTTGTACGCTCATAAGCACCAACAAAACGCTATGTTTATCACTTTTTTACAACATTATTTTGTTTATAACGTACAGTGGAAGCAATTGTTTGTAGAAAATATATCGTATTAAAATCAGTATCGGCATACTTCGGACACAAAAATCTGCCTTGACTTTCATTGGCCGATACTATCAGTATCATCACACTTTTGCGTTGTTTCCTTATTAATGATTCAATTCTTTCGAAATTGTTTGTCTAAATTATGGTAGTTGGTTAAACAAGTTTTCTGTATGTTGAATTTGATATTTAAAGAGAGATGATTAAACCTGTCAATATTGCCATAATTCATAGTGCTGGTTAAAACTATTTAATGTATAGAAAATACTGTCATTGCATGTATTTGAGCATATTCTCGAGCCTATTCAACGTTTGCATTACTGTATGCTGTTTTTATATGAATAAAAATGAAACATGCAGTTATCAATATGTCGTCCAGTGAGTATCATCAAAATCACCATTAAAAACAACGCCCAAAATAAATGGAGCCCCCCCCCCTCCCCCCAACATATTTGCTCAATCACTATTATATATAAAAGGGTTCTACCTTTATCTGGAACTTAAAAAAAAAGCTTGAAAGGGACTTTAAGAACATCGAATTCAACCGCTCATTTTATTAATATATAGAAGCACAATGAAGGCTAGTGAAGACTAATGAAGTACAATGAAGGCTACTGAAGCCTAATGAAGTACAATGAAAGCTACTGAAGCCTAATGAAGTACAATGAAAGCTACTGAAGCCTAATGAAGTACAATGAAGGCTACTGAAGCCAAATGAAGTACAATGAAA
>JAOBAT010088761.1:0-12800 GCA_026413305.1 Hydrozoanthus tunicans
TTTATCTCAAAGTCCCCACATTTCCCCAGGTATGCCCGGGGTCCCCCCCCTCGGGGAAGCCGATGACATGTGCATAAAGGCATCTTCTGGCCTTAAATAACAGGAAAAAGTTGAAAACGTTCGGATGATTTTAAGTTTTCTACGAAGCCCCTGATCTTTTGTACCCAAACAGTTGAATATTTGAAACCTTTGCTGCCTAACTTAAAAAAAAATTGTAGACCAGGAAAAAATCACTGCTCCTTTCATTCCTACACGATTTATCAACATCAAACTTCTACCTAAAGGAGAACTATGTTTACGTTGATTGATTTTACATGATGGGTAGATGTATGTTGATTACCATCCACAAACTTTTACTTTCGTGAAGTTTTGTAACGCGCCGTTTATATAAAGGGCAATATAGGAAAAGCAGGGCCCGGTTCCTCAAAACCTGATTATTGCTAACCCAGGGTTAATTACATTTGTTAAGAGTTAAACCTGGGTTAAGTTAATCGGGGTTTTGAGGGACCGGGACCAGAGTAATACAAGGTCTGTTTAGTTGCTACAAACAAGCTGCGTTTTGTAAAAATTCTTCAGAGTAGCGTTGTACTTAGAATAAAACTTTTTACCTCTATGTGACTCAAAGAGAGGCATGTTTGACAAAAAGGTATGGATAACGTAGCCATCTTTCAAATATAAGAACCATTTTGTTACATTTTGAATATTATGGTCGGTTTAAATCATTGTAATAGCCGCGTCTCAATTTTACAATAGCGGGTTTGTTTGCCTGATTCATGACGTCACAAGTGCACGGTTTTATTTACTTTCACGATACGGTTTGTTAATAAGAAATAGAATACTATTATGTGTTTTGGGGAATTTTAGGAACAGGTGTATAGCTCAGTTTGGTTAGTGGTGACTGCACATCTGTTTCGACTTTCTTCTGATCAATGTAGCTGTAGCTTTGAATACCCGTAAAACGGAGCATTGACAGAGGGAGGGGGTAAAGGGCGCACCGTCGGCTGCCGTTGATACCAGCACTCTCTGAGAGCTGAAGAAACTTCTGACGTTAAATAAAGTACCTTTACCTTTTACCTTTGTCTTTGAGAATTTAAGGCATTGGTTAAACAAGGTTTTGGTACCTTGTTTGTTCTGGTGGGCTCTAACACAAAACCTTCATACTCGTTCTATTCTTGAGGTTTACACGGTTGGGCCGGAGTATGCTCATGCCGAGGCTAGGAAGTCCCCGTCACTAGATGGTAAGGTAGAACGGGATAGCCAAGGCAAGGAGATCAGATATCCAGTGATTCTAAATCAGTATGAAAAGGAGATTGCCAATAAAGTGTGCACGGTTTTTAAGGTAAGTCATACCGAGTATCAGGTTCACAGCCTCATCGGTCATTTTTTTAGAACGTAGTTTTTTACTTCCGATCCTGCTCCGTGAACTATATAGACTGCCATTGCTCATTACTTCTTTAATACTGGAAATTACTTTGTACAAGTTTAATTCAAGTTACGTTCACTTTTAAGTTTCTTCTTGTTGCGCAATGCAAAACCAGAGTTACATAAGATGTATACATAAGTTTGTCTATGATATTACGGAGGTATAAAAAGGGAAAAGCAAAGTAGAATTGTGTCTAGTATTATACTTTTGAACAGAATGTTCTCAAAGAAAGAAGAATTTCAATCCAGCTAGCTTCATTAATCTTTATTTAACTTTCTTTGAAATAGCAAACTGTTTGCGGCTTTGATTTGCTCCGAACCCACGGCAAGTCGTACGTCTGTGACGTCAATGGGTTCAGTTTCGTGAAGACGTCCAAGAAATACTACGACGACTGTGCCATGGTTATATCGAGTATGATTCTTTTTAAACTTGCTCCACAACTGTACATGCCATACAACCCGGATTACTATATAGAAGACATGCCTCCTGTAGAACAAGAAGACGAGGAGGGTTCTAACTTGGAACTGCGTTGCATTGTGGGTATCATTCGACATGGCGATCGTACCCCGAAACAGAAATTAAAAATGGAAGTAAGACATCCAAAGTAAGTTATTTAGTTCAGAAATTGTCACCATACGATTCATCAGGAAATGATTGCATTTGACATTATATGCCAACACTACTAGGAAGTGAATATACTAATATAAGCAGCAATAAGTTAATTGTTCCTTAAAAGATAGGGTATTATCAAATGGTAGTTTGAAACTTGCATACAAAAATGAAGAAACGATTGATTCACAAGTTGAAAGCTCGGAAAAAAATTCTGAGTTCTGACGGGAATCGAACCCGCAACCCTCTGATTACCGGTCAGATGCTTTACCAAATGAGTTACAGAGACTCACATGGAAGCCGAGTCATTGGTTAAGTTCTTGTCTATTCCCGCTCGACATACGTCTCGCAAACTGCTCGCTCGATATACCCAATTATTCTTAAAGATAAAAAAACAATCAAATACAAAATATTGTACCTGAGATTCTCTTGCTGTCAGTTTTTAATTTTCTCCTTTGGCTGCTGTTGAAAAGTGTTCAAACATTTAATTTAGTTCTGGCATTGCGTACTCGCGCTCTTGCAAAACTACCTTTATAGCTATGCAGTAAAGTACAAGTATTTCTAAACAGCTCTGAAAAATGGCCAAGAATTTGAGCTCTCGTTGGGTTGATAGCATAGAAACGATTGGATCTTCACCATGTATCAGGATCTTATAAAATAGTTTTTCTTAGTAATTTTGGACTTTTGTATGTGCCCTCGAGGTTTTGATGATAGTTTTTGGATTGTCCCTGTATTTGCTTCAAAAATTAATCTTTATGGTTTTGGCGATATCTGACTACAATAGGTGAACATTACAGTTTGTTTAAATATGCATCTTGCATATATAATTAAGCATCATGCATCTATACGTAAGTAAGGTATTTTTCGTTACATTGAAGCAACTCATTTGGTCAGGCTTGTATGTTTGACTTTGGAACCCCGATCAGTTAACATATCTAAAACAAGAACAATTTGCTCAGCAGCACCTTAAGTGAACAAGAAGAGTTTGAAGTTTACTCTTTTCTTTCAGGTTCATCTCCCTTTTCAGACAATATGGTGGTTCTAATGAGCACGACCTAAAACTGAAGAAACCGAAGCAAATGCAAGACGTGCTGGATATTGCTCGTGACCTGCTTGAGGAGATCAAGAATGGAGAAAAACTATTTGAGAATCGCAAGAAACTACACCAGATCAAGAGTGTTTTAGAAATGTAAGTTAGACACAAACAATACAGTAAACGTTGCGTCTGAGCCAGTTTGTTAGTTATGCCGTATTGACGAGGTGCAAGTTGCTCACGGTTGCTAACACTTAGGCTCAAAATATTTTTAGGGTTCAGCAAAGGCTTAGTTACTTCTTACCCGTGACACCCAACAAGGCCGAAACAGCTGTCCACGGCTGATAACACCCAGGCTCTAACTGTTTTTAGAATCCAGTATGTACCGGCTTTAGGTCCTTCTGACCATTAAGGTTTTAGTACCATTTTACTCATTGTCTCCGTATCGTTTGCAGGAACTATTTGTGCAACCATTCTAAGTTAAGCATAGCGTATTTTGCCAAAACAAAGAACTGAAGTCAGCGATATCTTCACCAGTGAGATATGAAAAACATATCCTTCGTATGATATCTAAAGGGGAGCGTGTTTTAAAGTAAAACACTCATATCTAGACGAACACCGTCTTAAGCTCTCGTCTGTCGAACAAACAGTCGAACAAGTATATCACGTAAGGAGAATGGCACTAGCATATAGCGACGTTTATCTGTTTGTATCGCAGTTGTACGTGTCATTTGAATATATGACAACAATTGGAAGACGAATTGTTCGTCTCCCTTTTACACTGAGACGAACAAATCGTCAGACGGTGTGTCCGTCCTCTCGTCATCCTCTAATTTATGTGAAAACGGTTTGTATAAGTATCATGATAACAAGACAAAACATACCTGTTACACATTAGGATAAATCAGAGTATTTAATCGCATACAGAGTAAGTCCAATCACAAACCAGATTAAACAGTTTTCGAAGTTGTATTTTTGAGATATTCTCTTTTTTTAAAGGTACGGCTATTTTTCCGGGATAAATCGCAAGGTGCAACTGAAATACCTTGGCCGTGTCAACTCTGGATCAGAATCCCAAGAAGAGAAAGAGCACCACCGTAGAAAGGACTCTGGGGACATTGCATTACTGCTTATTCTAAAATGGGGTGGAGAACTCACTAGTATGGGTCGTGCACAAGCTGAGGAACTCGGAGAAGCGTTCAGGTAACGACCTCTTTCATTTTTAAGGTACCGCTGACGAAAATGACCGTTGGCGCACGCGCACAGTCTAAAGCCTGGTTCACACTGTGAAATAGGCACATGAACACGCACAAGAAAAGAAACATTTTCCTTTCTCTTGTGCTTGTGCTTATGCTTATTTTGTTTGTTTTACCAGTGTGAACACCAATCGTGAAATAAGCTTAAGCAAAAAGCAAGTCTTTACCAGTCGGAGTCCACTTCGGAACCCTCTGATTTGTCTTGGGTGGCCCTATGTTGTACTTCTCGGATGGTAAGTTATTTGCTAAAATTAGAATTTTTAACCTTTCCGTTTTACCTAGGTGGATGTACCCTGAGAGCCAAGATGAATACGCAGGAGGAGGTCTATTGAGGTTACACAGTACCTACAGACACGATCTCAAAATCTATGCTTCGGATGAGGGAAGAGTGCAGATGACTGCGGCTGCTTTTGCAAAGGTTAGCTTGTAAAGAGACTTGAATTGATGCCCACATATTGCCTCTTTTGGTAAAACTTTTTTTTCAGAGAGATTTAAAAATTGAAGAGTCGCAACCAGGCAGAAAACTTTTTCTGGTTGAAGATTTAAAAAACACTAGCTTTCTTTTATTGTCAGCGTACAATCTTTGACAAGTAAAAATGACTACAAAACAGCTATTTGTACAAAAGTTAAAAGGTTATGAATAAAAAATTAAAGTATAAAGTGAAAATACATAAAGTTATTATAGTTCGTGTTAAGAGAATTAGAATTCGCCCGCAACACAAATTCCTTTCTCTTTCAAATTACTTAACTTTCGTAACCAGTTTTAGTGATTTTTCCAAGAGCGCCCGTTACATTTGAGATGGCAAACAGCCAAAGAGGCGCGTAGCAACGAGTCGGCTTTGACATTGTCTATAATCCGACAAGCGCGAATGGAATAATAACAATTGTTTTATAAAATTTCATGAGTATTCCAAACCTTTTGATATTTGAAAATCACGGCTAAAATAATTTTGGTTTGAACCATATTTCAGCTCTGCAACATTATACAGTTAGTTTCCATATTAGGTCAATTCAGTATTTGAGATCGAGTGAGCCAATCAGAACGCTAGAAAAGCATTACTTGAAGTTAAAAATTTGATAAGGAGAATTAACTAAATACCATAAAAATCTAAAGTTTACTTCTCTTAGGAGTTCAGTTACTATTGTTGTTTATTATTACCTTGATCTGAAATTTAAACTGCCCGACTCACAAGCCTAATACTGGAAGATGAATATGTTTCATAAGACTTAAGTCAAGTAAAATCGAAGTAAGAAATGGAAATGGAAGTAACATATTTCTCCGTTTCTCATCCAGGGATTCCTTGCACTTGAAGGAGAGTTGACCCCGATTCTGGTTCATTTAGTGCGGTCAGACAAGAATGTAACAGAAATGCTGGACACCTCGGTCGATGCCGTGCGAATTATGGGAAAGTAAGTAAAAGTACCAACGTATATACGTGACTTGTCCAATATCAGTTCCTGTTGTTTTATTAACTTTCAAAAGTGTGTTTGCGTAAGTGCAGCTGTCTGAGGGTTTTATTTAAGCAGATTTAGAGAGCGCTTCGAAGAGCGGAGGGTCTCCGTTTCCAAATCCTGGGGCTCGATCCCTTGCTGAACTGGTTGAGAGTTGAATGTTTGATTACCTTCTGGTTGTTTGTCATTTACCAAAAAGTTTCGGAACTTTCGGTTGAAATGTAAATGGTAAAATTATTTTGGTTTGCCCGACCGAAAAATTTTCCAAGTAAAAGGAACTTCCAGATCGGTGGTTCAAAATTCCCAACCGGAATTTTCAAACGGAAAATGTGTTTACCATTTGTTGCTCTCCACCAGTTCCAAGCCGAACTATAGTTTTTAAGCGTGCTACGTGTTAGGTAGTTAGATTAATTATCTACATGGCTGCAGCGAGTTGCGAGTTTATTGAATACGACGGAGCAACCTCAAAAATCAACAAATCTCTTTGAACCTCATTTCATGAAGATTCCAATGGCTATTATCAGGTGTAAGTTTTCATCGTTCTTATTATCAAGCAAGAAACCTTCGTTAAATGAAGAATTTGCAACCTCGCTAAATAGACATTCGTGAACAGGCCAAACTCGTCTCAGTCCCTCTCGGTAATTTAGAAGTTGTGCAAATGGTACACGCCAACCTGAACAGAATTTTTCATTTGGGGTTTTTGTTTAACATTTGTACACCAACCGGTTTTCCCATGTAAGTGTTAAAAATCCTCTTTTCTGCTTAAATCAACCAGCACTTTGGTATTTGGTGACTGTTTCTTGTTAAGCGTCTAGATACTTCAGCTCTAGTTAGGATTTATTTTGTAAGATACTTTGGGTCACATCCCGTCATGCATTTGAAAATGAGAACGACGTCTTTAAGACAGATTTTCCATTTCAAAGGTAACCAGCGTAGGGCTTGGTTTTAAGCAAAATCGGATGTTGCTCGGTTCACCTTGCAAAAACAATAAATAGTCATACCATCTTTTTCGTATCATCATTATTTTATCAATCACGATTGTTCAAGCAGCAGAGGCTAACGAGAACCGACGAAGATCGTCACTATCTAATTATTTTTGTGTATGCAAACCATCTGAAAGTAAACGAAAATCTATTTATAGGTTCAGCTTCTGTCTTCAGCTTCCTGAAAGTAAACAAAAATCTATTTATAGATACAGTATGTATCTTGAGCTTGCTAAAAGTAATAAGTATTATGAACAGTTTTTGTTTTGTGAGATAAAGGCTCTCGTAAGTAAACACTTTTACATTCTATGTTTTCAAAGAGTCAAACATCATCTTCATGAAATAATGCACAAAGATGAAGATTTCAAAGAAGAGGATTTCATGCAGGTGAGGAATGGTAGCTGACAAAACAACTTCGTTGTAACTTAGGAGTTTTGTTGCAGTGTAAGTATTCGTTGTACCTTTATAAAGCTAAAGCCTTTGGCTTCCTCTGCGGTTCCTGTAGTAGATACTGCACGGAGGCATCAACCAGTTGTAGTTGGTAAATAACCCTATACTTCACAAACGAAGCTCTAATTCCTTGTTGAAATATCCCTGATTGGTTACTGGTTAGACCTCAACACAACATACTTTAGATAATTTGGGAAACCTTAACTTGGTTCTATAGCTCATTTTGAAAAAGAGCGAAAGCCTGGGCTCTAAATTATGCGCGAGTTGTTTGGTGCGACGCGAGCAAGGAGCCGCCATTTTGAGATATGCCGAGGCTGAAATTTTTTTTCTTGTTTAACTCCTGTTTCATTGTAACTTTGAGCTTGCTCCCACCAAGTCCCACTCATTAATAGAAGCTATGAAGAAAGTCGGAAACCCTCGGCAGATGTGCGAGAAACTTTACTCGCTTGTGCAAGGACTGACTACTCAACTTAAAGAGATGATCAACGATAAAGTCATGGATTCAAAAAGTAAGTGTTTTGCCTCGATAATATAATTTATTAGCAAATGTAGTTGTCCAATGTTCTGTAGAAATATGAGCAAACAAATCTTCGATTTCTCCGAACGAAAGTCACAAAGAAAACTTGTCCATAGTTACGTTGAGATGAAGGGAACCAACCATTCACACTAATAGTTTTCTGTAAACTGCACCTGAGGAGAAAGACCCCTGTGCATCTGCCATAAATTCTATTCGAGACGTTTAATAACTAAGAAAGTAAAATTTAAGCCTTTTGATAAAACCGAGGAAGAGAGAATTGGCAAACGTCCGTAACTAGGTTCCTTGTTGGTTTATTCGTTCAATGATTTTCAAATAATTTTGTTAAAGTCTTGATTTGGGCCGTCATAGTAGGTTGTACCATGTTAATTTCCTGTTTTCTTGTCTTCTACACGAGCTTTCGGCAGTACTGCCCTCTTCAGGTGAACCTGTCAAAGTGGAACCCTGGTTCCTTTTGGGCATGATTCCTTCCTATGATTAACGAGACCTGTGTTTTGTTTTTTTAGAGCCTTATTTATACCATGGTGAATCACTGGAACTAATGACGCATAGGTGGACCAAGCTTGAAAAGGTAAGTAGTAAAAGAGAACTGGTTTTTCACAGGTGGACCAAGCTTGAAAAGGTTAGTAGTAAAAGAGAACTGGTTTTTCACAGGTGGACCAAGCTTGAAAAGGTAAAAAATATGTAAGAGAAAACTGGTTGCTCATAGGTGGACCAACCTTGAAAAGTGAAGTATTAAGAGAGAACTGATTGTTCACAGGTGAACCAACCTTGAAAAGGTAAGTAATAAGGGAGAACTGGTTGTTCACAGGTGGACCAAGCTTGAAAAGTTAAGGTAAGTAGTAAAAGAGAACTGGTTGTTCACAAGTGGACCAATCTTGAAAAGGTAAGTAATAAGGGAGAACTGGTTGTTCACAAGTGGACCAACCTTGAAAAGGTAAGTAATAAGGGAGAACTGGTTGTTCACAGGTGGACCAATCTTGAAAAGTTAAGGTAAGTAGTAAAAGAGAACTGGTTGTTCACAAGTGGACCAACCTTGAAAAGGTAAGTAATAAGGGAGAACTGGTTGTTCACTGGTGACCAATCTTGAAAAGGTAAGTAATAAGGGAGAACTGGTTGTTCACAGATGGACCAACCTTGAAAAGGTAAGTAATAAGGGAGAACTGGTTGTTCACTGGTGACCAATCTTGAAAAGGTAAGTAATAAGGGAGAACTGGTTGTTCACAGATGGATCAACCTTGAAAAGGTAAGTAATAAGGGAGAATTGGTTGTTCACAGATGGACCAATCTTGAAAAGGTAAGTAATAAGGGAGACTGGTTGTTCAGAAGTGGACCAATCTTGAAAAAGGTAAGTAGTAAGGGAGAACTGGTTGTTCACAGGTGGACCAATCTTGAAAAGGTAAGTAATAAGGGAGACTGGTTGTTCAGAAGTGGACCAATCTTGAAAAAGGTAAGTAATAAGGGAGAACTGGTTGTTCACAGGTGGACCAATCTTGAAAAAATAAGTAGTAAGAGAGAACTGGTTGTTCATTGGTGAGTTATCTTGTACTTTTGGTAATCAAAAGTTTTATCACTAAGCACTTTCTCAAATATGTCAGAACTCAAAGTTAAAACGTTTAGCATTCTTACAGACGTGTTCCTGGTGAACCGTTTCATTTATGACAGTTTTTGTAGATGTAACTGACAAGGTTGTTAGATTAACATGCAACGCCTGGCGACGGGTGACATTTTATTTAAAGTTTTATTATTGATAATTATAACGTGTTGTCCCGGTTATAATTAACAATTATCCCTCGAGCCCGAATGGGCTAGAAGCGAATAACCCATGAGGCCGCAAGTTGGTCAAAAATCAGAAGTAAAAAATATTTTTTTAAAGCTCTAAAGTTAATTTTGTAATGTTTACGACAAATATGATCACGTGCAATCACTACTCGTAGCCTATCACTTATAGCCTATGAGTAGCGTAGCCAATCAGAATGCAGCATTCATGATAGACCACTAGTATGATTTTACTAATGCTAATAACATTGGAAAAACCGATAGAACTATGTTAGAGAGAACAAAAGAGCTGAGCCACGACAGGAACAGTGCTATTTTTCGTCATCTTAATCACTGCCCTTAATTACAAAATATAATCGGCCTGGTGAAGTTCGATCTGTCCTTTCTTCTGAACAACAACAAAGCAACTTGTCTCTTAAAACACCATATCTTATTACTTTCCACATGAACACCATTATCATTGACAGTGATTCAAACCGGAATTTATTGCTTTTCTATATCAAAGCTCTTAATCCTGATGTAAACAAAGGACATGGACTATTCCTACTCAAGTAAATTTTCTCAATTCGCAGGTATTTAATACTGCTATTGCGTACTCAGTTTGTGTTCATACCTGATGATGATATTGTAATGATATCAAAATACAGTTTTTCTTTTTTTTATCAATATTTAGTTTTATTGAACTTGAATAGATAGTCATAAAACTACCGTTGTTCGGATTATCTTTCATTTTGTTCAAAACTTATAGCTTACTTGATCGTGTTATAAACTACAAACTAATGCACAGGAGTTTTTCATTGCTACAATTTTATGAAAACTAACAAGTTTATTTTATTTGCTCCTCTAGGATTTTAAGCTGAAGAATGGTGGCTTCGATATCAGCTTAATACCAGACTTGTACGACTGTATCAAATACGACGTTCAACACAACAGGTGTGTAAATGCGTACTTAATACGAATTGTGTTTACAATCAATCTGGGATGCTTGCCGATTTACGCTACGTGTAGATTAACAGTTTCATTATCGTGTCTTCTGGCACATCTTTAAATCAAAGGGCAATTCCAGAACCATATAAAAGTCGTTGTAATTTAAAAATTCAACGCCACTTCTGCTTTCATTTTTATCCACAGTACAAACTTTTCTGCCATCGTATCGAAAGCGCCTCTGGTTTTGCGATAGTATTTTTTGAACTAATAAGTCCGCTCTCCATGGATGTGACCTTTTAGGTCAGTTATCAGAGCTTGGAATAGTTATCACAGAGCTTCGAAGTTCGTATTTTGCTGAAGTGATTCACAGTTTTGGATAACAGCCAGGTTGTTGATAACTGGTTGTTGGTTCATTTGTTTTTCTTTAATTTGTTCCATCTATCATCATCTTTATCATAATTATCATTATAACAATCGTTGTTATCATCGTCATCATTATTGTCTAATTGTCTCCATTAACCCTTTACGAAAGGAGGCCAAAGGTCACGCACAAGTATGCTTCTCTTTCCTCAAGAAATCGAGCTGATGTATTGCGTAGTGACGTCTTATTTGTGCCTCTACACTCTCTTTCTGTTCTTTGCTCATAGTGTTTAATTAAGCACTCAGCCAGCTTGTTGTTGAGTAATGTTATCGGACTTTTGAAGTTTGTGCACCATTGATTTCAAGGTTTTCGAAACCATAAAAGAGATCAGACTTGCTTCTAAGATGCGGAGTTAAGTGTCGGCGTGGACGATTTCTTTACACTGCCAGACGACTTACTTAAGTCTAGTTTTTTTTTTCTTGCTTAATCTTGCTTCCTTGGTTAAAAGAGTAGTTTTTGTTTGAGTTAATCGAAGCAAAACCGGCACATTTTAGACGTACTTTAACTTAACTTAAACTAAAACAATGATTTCGTGATAGCAGTATTGTCTGCTTTCCTTTAGTAACCTTCGTCTGAACAATACTGTTGAACTCTACAACTGTGCTAAAGCACTGGCTGATATCGTCATCCCACAGGTAATGTTTCAGATTTTTTCTTTAGATAGGATTAGTTACATTTCACCTTCTTTACTTTTTGCGAACGACAGTCTAATGTTTTGCCATGTTGAGTTCCGAACACTCTTACTTTGTATGAAGCAGGCTAATGATTTTAACATATAACCTGACACAACAAACACTTGTGAGATAGTAGCAGTATCAGCAAGGTTATTGTAGTAGCAGCAGCAACCGTTGTAGCAGTAGTAGTTAGCAGCCGAAGCGACAATATATGGTTTCTTTAACGTTAAAAGTGCAGTACATTATTGTTCTTTGTGTTAAAGGAATACGGAATTACTAAAGACGAGAAGTTGGACATCAGCGAGAGAGTTTGTTTCAGGCTGCTGAGAAAAATCCGTGCTGATCTCAAACATGCGGACAAGTCGGAGTCGACAACTCGACTCAACCCGAAGTAAGCCACTTTTCAGTGCTTTGTTCAAAGGCCTACAATAATCTGCCAACTTTGTGTTTTCAGAAGGCAAGTGTAAATGGAACAACTATGGGATGTGGTCGGAAAGATCAAAAGAGCAAGTACTGCACATGCGCTGGGCAACTAGGCGGAATAGATAGTGAGGATTTGCAAGTAAAACACGTAGTGAGGCCGAATAGGTCGTTAGGATTTCCTTTTTGTCTTCTTTAAGCTCGCAATGAGGCCCATTAAATAGAGGTGACTTCCCTTTTGTCTTCCTTTAAACTCGCAATAAGGCCGATTAAATAGATGATTTCCCTTTTGTCTTCCTTTAAGCTCGCAATAAGGCCGATTAAATAGATGATTTCCCTTTCGTCTTCCTTTAAGCACGCAATGAGGCTGAAGAGATTGTGGAATTTCAACTTTGTCTTTTTTTAAGCTCGCAATGAGGCTGATTAAACAGAGATGACTTTCCTTTCGTCTTCCTTCAAGCACGCAATGAGGCCGAATCAGGTAGTGAGGATTTCAACTCTTTCTTTCTTTGAGCACCCAATGAGGCCGAATAGATGTGGGGATTTCCTCTTTGTGTTCCTTTTAGCGCACAATGAGGCCGAAGAGATAGTTAGGATTTCCTCTTTGTCTTCCTTTAAGCAATGAGGTCGATTAAAAAGATTTGATTTTCCCTTCGTCTTCCTTTAAGCACCCAATGAGGCCGAATAGATGTGGGGATTTCGACTTTGTGTTCCTTTGAGCGCACATTGAGGCCGAATAGATAGTTAGGATTTCCTCTTTATCTTCCTTTAAGCAATGAGGTCGATTAAAAAGATTTGATTTTCCCTTCGTCTTCCTTTAAGCACCCAATGAGGCCGA
>JAOBAT010088772.1:0-17945 GCA_026413305.1 Hydrozoanthus tunicans
CAATAATAATAATAAACTGTTTTGCTTCCGCTGCCCATGAGTTTATTAGTTTTTAATATGCGCTGAGAGGGCTTTATCAGACAAAAACGGATTTTCCAGATTAGTAGTTCTTCTTGATGCCCAAAGACGTTTGCAAAACATTTATTTTTGTGTGTTTTGTAATGACTCGTTCTGATTTGTTACTCGGCAAAGTCTTATCACGTTTAACCGGAAAAAATCGTGAATATAATGGCGGAAAACCGCAAGAATTTCGCCGATAAACATAGAAGGGCAAACAATTTCGCTTAACCCTGTGACTCGTTTGCATTTGAGTCAGTCAATAAACTTTTCTCAACCGGTACATAAATGTGTTTTAAAAGCAGTCAAAATTTCGAAAATGGGGTGACTTTGGTATAACGTGGAGCGAAGTCAAATAACAATTTTCAAGTTCAAGATTTATAACTACAACTGTTAAGTGTTCTAGATGATAAATAAATTTAAGTTATAGCTAGCTTAATATTTTATTAACTTTTATTAACAACCACTAGACTGCATTTCTGCTCTTTGTGACTCAGCAGATGGCAATGCAGAGGTGGCATCTCTCCCACATTTTCGCTCGATCTCCCGCTCTCCCGCACTTTTAAAGAAAAGTTAGATAAATAAAAAGGCTGCAACGACAACAATACGCTGTTCGTTTGTTCCTGACACATGAAAGACAATGCAGCAGAAACTATCTTAAACAGTGTTCTGATTTTTTACTAAACGCTTTTTTATAAGAACCAGTAAATTTGAATTGGCCGAGGCTCATTCTTCTTAATTTTTCGGCGATTTGAGCCTCAAATTGTTCTTAAAGTGTTATTTCTATGAATGTTTAAATCGAAGAAAAACTAAGCCAAAAATTTTGCATTGTTTATAAATGTATTGGAAAACGAATTTGGTCAATTTGACTGCGAATTTATCGTGGATTCGCTGACATTTTCCCCGAGACGATTTCCAGTGATAACAAACTGCGAAGCATTTCTTGTTTATTCTTTAATGTTCAGTTAAAGACCGAAGCTTTAAAGAGAGTCAGCTATTGAGCCCAAGCCTCAGCTTGTTCTTAAATTGTTCTTAAATTTTGGCCAATCTGAGCCTCGTTCTTAAAAAGTTGTTCTTATAAAAAAGCGGGTATCGTGATATATTAGGCTTTCATATGAGAAGGATTATCCAAACAGTTGTATGTATAACAGGCCTTTTGCAACCAGTGATCACATGGTACATTTAATGATATTCTGGGTGGCAAAGGAATGTCATAAACTCCTCTGGGGAATATAAAACAAAGAAAAATTATGCGTTTCTTGTTAATTGTGCTTTGTCTTGGAGTCTGTGACATTCCATTGCCACCAAGAATATCATTAAATGTACCATGTGACCACTTGTTGCAAAAGGCCTATTAGGCCACATAGGAGATATGATGTGTGGCAATGTGAACAGAACACAATAAAACTTCTGGCCCCAAAAGCGTCTCCTGCATTTTGAATTTTGAAGGTTGGCATCTCTGGCAATGGGTGCATAGATCATAGAAAGATTAAATTTCTTAATTTATACTTTATTATAAATGTAATGATGATGATGATGGCATTTAAACATAAATTAAATTAGTTTTTATTATAGTCTATACTTAGTATGGTTAATAAAATATGTAATACCTATCCTATATCAACAAAAGGTATTAATAATAACTCATTTAAAGCAACAAACTAGAGGGGAAAATTAAACAGTGCTGTAGTCCAGCTATTGATTTCCATGGTATGAATGAAGGTGTTCTTTGTTCCTTCTCAGTCTCCAAATGTTCAGTGTCAGTGAACTGGTGTTATATTTTCCAAGCAGGCTTATTAATTGCAACAAGGTTTGTGAGTTTGACTTATGCACAACTCAGGCATCAAAAGCAGCTATCAATCCCTTTTTACACAGGATGCTTGGGCGGCTGCCAGTCGACTCCAACCAGTGCATGATGGAAGAATGATATACCATCATCACATAAACAGTCCACCTAGAAAGTGCAACAACAACCAACATTTTTATCATTTTCAATGGTAACATTAAAACAATGTCACAGTATAAAATAAACAGTACAAAGGCTTTTATTAAAAATCTAGAACGAAACACAAAATAATGAAAAGATATTTTGCAAAAGGAATAAAACTGTAGTCTGTATTTTGGTCACTAACAACTGCTTTCCTTCCTTGCCCTTTGGAATGATGGCTGAGATATGGAGCTGGCATACTGTATGAAAAATAACTTTCTACTTGTACATGTGTTTCAAATCAATTATTTCTGTTTTGCAATTTGCTCAGCATGACTGTAGCTATATAAAATTAATATAACAGCTGAATCCTTTCTAGAACCAAGTGGCCCTTAAAGTCTGGCACTTTTTTCTGGTTTCAGTAGTATTAAGCTGTCGATTATCTCTAACTCCCCCTGGAGAGATTAGTCCCAAGCAGAAGCTGGTACTCATGATTTATACAGCTCAGTCAACTGGAACAAGTTGAGTAAAACGTCTTGCTCAAGGAGACAACATTTATATAGTGGTCTGACTGGGGCTCAAAATTGCAATCCTATGATTGCCAGGCATGGCGGTAGTCTAATTTTATAGCTGTTAGATTGGCCAAGCAGAGACTGGCATCTGCACGCAAGCTAGCACGGCATAGCATTGTCAACTTGACATTGAAGGGTCCATTCAATTGCCTTTTTCTGTAGATGTTAGCGCTGGACTGAATAACCAAGAGGTCACTGATATCGATCAAATGGCTCAAAACCTACAGAAATCCAGATTATTTTTTTTGAAGGCTACATGTTAACACTTTTCCCAATCAGTAATGAATACCTAATTTCTCTTTACATAATGCAAAATTGATCAGACATCAATAATATCTGAAGCTCAACAGTAAATTGATTTTCTTCAAACTTGTTTAATGAAAAGAATGAGCTATAAATGGAAGAACTCACCAGCACGACTGGAACTAAAAGGATAAAAGTTTTTTAGTTTTGTAGATTACATTGCTGCAAGATAATAATTATTAATTACCTGTAACCTCAACACTTGTTCCTGTTATGTAGCTGCTTTGACTTGAGGCAAGAAAACTTACAACCTCAGCAACATCTAAGAAAAATAACAAACAACACTCACCTCGAGTAAAGAAATGTACTGCCTTCAAAGATAAAATTTATACCTATCACTGCCTGGAACATAGTTTATGAAATAATTTCTCTCCATTAGGATCAAGCAAATTATTTCAGAATGAAGTTTGTGGTCAACTGTTCTTCTTTCACAACGTCTGGCAGATATCCAAATCTTACTTTTCAAAATACAAAATTTAAAAAGAAATAAAATGAACGACCTATCTAAAACTAAGTTCCTAGAATTCTTTTTTAAAATTCTCTTTTATTTTTATTTTAACTGCTTCTAAATGGTGATGCTGGGAGGCTGTTCCTTAACACTTTCAAGGTCTCTGAATTGAAGGTGAATGATCACTGACTAACTAGTAGCCACCCTACAAAGTAGCGCGTTTAAACAATCCCTATTTCATGTATTCCTAATATGCACTTCTGATCTTGATTTAAATTTATTTTAGAGATATGGAGGAGCCTAGGTGCTCAAAAAAACAGCAAATGTACTATAATTATGAAAAATAAGTGCAGTGTGCAGTGGAGTGTAGTTTGGAAATGGCTGATTATTGATACAGTTTCTACAATATTATAAACTACTATACCTGAAGGTTCACCAAGATATCCAAGTGGAATTCCAGTTTTCATCTTTAAGAAAAATAATTTTCAAGCTTTAGGAGAACTTAATAGCTATAGGTTTCTTCATAACAAATGCAGGGAAGTTACTAAAGTTTTCATAGTAGCAAAAATAATGTTTTAACAGAAATTTTTCAAATGGTATATTACTTGAATGGAGGGAGATTTCAGCAAGACTTGAAAAATGTATTAATAGTCTAAGTTGTGTGCACTTTTATTGATAATGCTAATGTGAAGCTTGCGTAAGTTGTGTTCACTTTCAAATGCAGTACATGAAACACTGCATGGGCTGCTTCATGTGTTGGCACACTGAAATACATTTGAGTTCTTTTTTATTTTACCATAAAGTTTCTTTAAAATGTGTCAGTAAATATACATATAGTGGACAATACTTGTCTGACACAGAAAGTGTGAGAGTTGAAAGGCCTGTTTTACTGACTATCTCAAGTTATATTGAGATCAGGATAGCAGTCTTTTATTGCAAGTTTATTGCTAATATTCTTTATTTTTATAATTTACAATTAATTTTTTATTATTAGTTATAGTTTCGTTGACGGATTGAATGGTCAAAACTAATAACTATATGAAAGCTTTTTATCCTATTTATACTCTTCATACTATTCTTACAATTGTTATAAGTAATTTTTAACTAGCGACTTAGGGAATGGACAGTTTTTTTGTAATGAACCACACCTGCTAAATAATGTGTTGATGATGGAGACCCAAGAAATTAAATTGGTGTCCAAAAAGAGAAATAAATTAAAATAAATTAAAATATATGCTGATCTCCTTCAAGGAAACAATGAAAACAAATATTCTTGTATCCCTAATCATTTTAAAACTGAAGATCCCAGTTCTTGGTCTTTCACAAATCATCAACTATCAGTAGGGGTAGCAAAAGCTAAATCCAATACTGTCTGAGATACCAAGACAGCCTTTTTAAAAATCTGAGCTGGACACTTTGGAAAGTAATAGATAATCTGAGTCTGAGACATTTTGATATGAAAAACCTTAAAATACCGAGACACCAAAGCAGATATAGTACGAGCTATGCTGGAAATGCTGAGAATGTGAGCAAGGCTTTGCGAGTCAAATCTGAAAATTATGCAGCCTGATTGGAAGAAAAAATATTAAAAAAATACACAGATCCCTCAAGACCTCATAACAAATTATGAGTTTTCTTGAAAAAATTAGCTTTAATTTGCATTGCTAAGACTCATTTTTATGGGCCCATTCAAAAACCCCTCTCTGATTATTTTGGAACCCCCTAATTCTTGTCTGATTACTTTTAATTACCATACATGATCTGAGAAATTTGATTGAGCAGGTCTGTTGGGCTTTAGCGTCTGGAGAGCTGTCTTGAATTTACCTCACAGTAGTATCATGAACTGGCTATAACATACATACCTTTTGAATAATTTTCTCAGGGACACTTTCTGTCATTGGAGTTTTGATAAACCCTGGTAGAACAGCATTGCAGCGAATACCATATCTAGAGATACATTGAGCAAAGCACTAGTCAAACACACGCTTGAGGTCTTTGTATAAGGAATCTTTAGATTCGGTGTGAATGACTTCTCGAGTTTTTCCCATTCATCATGACCTATACTACAGGTGTGAAGAAATCACACTATCTCACTGTGTTGGAAAAATCATGTTATCCATGGGAAAAGATTTTACAAAAATCTTGTTGTAAACAAAACAAGGATGATGAGATTTTGGAAACACAAAATGTTAATGTGAATTAATATTTGCATGCCTAATATGACAAATCAGAAAAACTAGTACTCATTGTCAAACTTAAGGGTCCCTATTGTTGATTCATGCAAACCAAGATCAAAATCAATGAGCCTGCTCTGTACTACAGAGATCAACACAACAAAACTGCTAACTCCTGACCTAGCAAGCTCCTTGGCACAGGTTTTTGTCAATCCTTCAACACCAGCTTTCGCGGCAGCATAGTTGGCTTGTCCAAGATTGCCCACCTATAAACAAATGTTCCACAAGTGCATTGAGCACATTCCAAAGTTTTACACCTAAACTATTTTCAAAGCTAATACAAGTATTTTCTGTCAGTAGAAAGTTGTAGTCTAAAGTTTCTTTTCCACTCTTCCTTGTTTTTTACCTCCACCTTCGCAGAATTCAATTGAAAGACACTTTCAAGATCTGTCAGTAGACCTCCAAATAGTTAGACCTTAGTTTGTATTTTTTCAGATGAGGAAATCAATAATTATCCAACTAAATGCACCCAGTGTTTGACCTGTTAAACATGTTGGATTTTCTGAGTACTGATAAAAACTATAATAATTTTTATTATCTTAATTCTAAAACTAATAATGAAGTTGAAACTTGTGTGAAGTTGTCAGTAGAATTAGATGCTCTATGAACATGCGGCTTATCGAATTCACGGAATCAACAACGGAATCAACGGAATCAATAGCGGAATCAACGGAATCTCTTTGAAAACAAAAAAAATAAACAAAAAAACAAAAAATAAACAAACAACTAAACTGGGCAAAGGGAAAAAAGTTCAAACATTATTCGTTTTCGCGTCATAACAAACAAGATTCAAATACCTGATTGTAGTGGTTTTGATTTGTAGCCTTTGCTTTTCACCAGTAATTAATTTTGTAAATAGCTTTAAGTCATCGAGGATACATGTTAAAAAAAGGAAAGAATGTTGTTCTATTCAATTGTATTGGGAAAAATTGAAAAAAAAAAATTCCCTTAGACGTACCGGCCGGGATTCAAACTTCGACCGTCTATAACATGGCGTCCAAACTGGGCCATGAGGGAAAGTTCTGAAATGTCTTGCAACTGAAATGTCTTGTTCAAGATTAGCTATGATTTGGACTAAATTTTCTCTTTGATATTTCATTGTTTCCTGAGAAATCTTCAAAGTATCATAATAATAGGGTTTCCGATCGAGTTGAGTGTTCACAGAGGACGAAAATGAACGCATAACGATCCCCGTAAGTTCAGAACATTTTTCTCTTTGCCTTTATTTTGTTTATTTTATGGTTTGTTTTTTTTTCAAAGAGATTCCGTTGATTCCGCTATTGATTCCGTTGATTCCATTGTTGATTCTGTTGATTCCGTTGATTCCATTGATTCCGTTGATTCCATTGATTCCGTTGATTCCATTGATTCCGTTGATTCCATTGATTCCATTGTTTCCGTGAATTCGATAAGCTGATGAGCATGTAGTCAGGCTACAATACACAACAGAAGAATCTAAGGCTCAAATAACATCATTCTACCAACAAGATCACAATCAATAAGACATTAAGTAAACACAATCAAAAAGAAAATATTATCATTGACAAAACTAATAATAATACATGGTATGTGATGCTAAACATATACTTATCAATGTAATTTGAGAATCAATATTAAGGCATGTTGACTTTTCCTCTAGCAAGTGATTGCTGAAAAATGGCATTCGAATGGTTGCTGTGAATAGGGTTTATTATAAATTATATACTGTGGTAAAATAATTAAAGAATTAATTTTCCTCTGAGTTTGATTTGAGGTTAAATTGGGGTTTGATTTGAGTTCATTTGAGCTTTTTGGTTTGTGGAAAGACTTGTAAACTGATACTCCTTGACATTTTTAGTGCAAACACAATGATCATATTGTGAATAGTGTGTGCATTGACGGGCATTTGAGGGTCTTAAGAACTAGACAAATTTTTTTCACTATCCTGAACAAATCCCTAAATTTGCAGAGCAAGCATTCCCCCTTTGTAGTGAGCTATCAGAACAAGTGATGACTATGCTTGACAAATTTAAGTGTTATGGGTAACTTGGTTGATCATGTGACTGTTCCCAATTGCAAATGGGGAGTGACAGATTGGCAAAAAGGTAGCTAGATCAAAGTAGGGCCCTGTGGGTAGCTCGACTAATAATAATTAAGGGCGTTGTTAAACATAGAATTCTATTGCAGCTGATAAGCAGAAGTTTTATTTACTGTAACCATCATTATCTATTTGCCAAAATTTTACCTTGCCAACAATGCTTGCCAAGTTGATAATAGAACCTTTTTTGATTTTGTGTTCAACCATCATTTTAGCTACAGCTTGTGACACCAGGAACGTTCCCTATAAACGAAACAACACATTTCTTTAATAAACACTTATACAATGTCATGAAACAGATAAACTGTTGTCAGTAATACCAGGCTAAATAAAAATTAATGACTGTTAATTTTCATGAAAAAAAATATTGTTCATTGTCTTGAGATTTAACAAAAGCTCTCAGAGGATTACAACTTGTTAAATCTGACCCTAAGATGATGTAAGGCTTCGGGGGCAGTTTCTTAATCAACAACAACTTATTTACATTTAATTTACAAATCAAAATAAAAATTTAAAACATTAAAAAAAACTCAAGGAAGTACATTGAATAAAAGGCTTAAATTGTAAACAACCTTATATATTAGTTCTAGGGTCACCATAATTAAGAAACTGGGTCAATCCAAACTGTTTGATTTTATAACAATATTATACTGCTTTTATCTAAAATTTCTCTGGAACAGTTTTGAAAAATTTTTTTAGACAACAAAATATAATAAAGGAGTGATAAACACGACTTTGCAGTTTTCTGTTATGTTATGCTTGAAACTTGGCTGTATACTGTAACACAGGTCGGAAAACCTTACGAACCAACACCATGCAGTAAAAGGATACAAAATAATATGATTTTTCTGAAAACATAATATAGCTTTCCTTAAAAACTTCATTAATTTCAATCAAGTCAAGTGATGTAGCACCTACCTTTAAGTTAACATTTATCACTCTATCAAACATTTCCTCTTCCATTTTTAAGAAGAATTCATCAGCAACAATTCCAGCTGAGTTCACCAAAATACAGGGAGCTCTGTCATGAATTTGGAAAATGTCTTTGACAGTTTTATGTACATTATTACTAGAAGTAACATCGACCTGAAATGAGGAGTGCTTGCTTGAACAAGTTATTTGAAGGTGCTGAACAGTTTCTTCAACAGCATCTCTGTTTGAATCCAAAGCCACTACACTGGCACCTTGATTAGCCAAGTGCTGACACACAGCTCGACCAATACCACTGCCTCCCCCTTTTAACAAATCAAAATTAAATTAGAGTGTCAGTGGAACTTTCTTTCATGTCTTGCATTAATTTCTTAAAACTGTATTATTATAAGAGGAATTGTGGCTCAAAGGTTAGTGTGCCGATACAGTAGTCCTGGGTTCAAATCCCACTCTGACCACTGACAGGATTTGGCTTTAGACTTAGTGATCCTAGCAAGGCAAATCCACCATGGCTGTGTTTAGCCAACTGGCCTGCCTCCATTCAATCAGTTGGAATTCTTAACTGCAGTCGTGTTTGATTAAAGCACCCCAAATTAGCTACTTTAAGCTTAATACTTTCACTTGTAAATATACATATACTATTTTTTTCAATTTAATTCATTTTATGTTGGACCCTTTGGGGAAACAAATCCGAATCACTCCAATGGGGATTAGCATTAATTGTTTTTAGGGATTCCAGTGGGATTAAGGGTTCACCAATGCATGCTTGAGAACAGAAATCTCACACTGGTCACCTTTTAGTTTTTAATAAAAAAGATTTATGTTCAGAATGACCTGAAAGCATTGTTCTAAAAACCTTGATCATTCCAACAAAAATCAATTCATGAATTTACACATTTCAAATTTTTAGACAGTGGACACAGTAGACACAGCCAACCACATCAACTTTTACTGTCTTAGGTTATACAAGGTTCCTCTATCTGTTGTTTTATTTTTCTTGTATTTACGTTGAATAACCCTGAAGTCCCAATAGATTTGCTTATAACATAAGAGTCAGATTGAATTTTGATATTGACTTATGATAGAGGTTCTTTGATGACACTTCCATGAGTTTGTATCAGTGAACCTATCAATCTTTGGATACCAATCAAAGGCCATCAGTTTATTGATATTGATAGTCTCAATCCATTGATGATCTATCGATAATCGTATATTTTTTCCCAGATATCATGATATCAAACTTATCGATGGATATTGACAGCACACACTTCAGTCTTCACACAAATAATCTGTTCTCCTTGTGTCACGGCACCTTCCCATTTTTGATCAGTTGTTGGCATTTGATTTCAGTGACACTTGCTAGATGGCTGACCAACTATGAACTGTTCATTTAAATTATTTGGATTTTTGAGCGATGCTTTTTGGATTTGTGTTGATACTGCAAAAATTACGAATTTCTTTCATTCTGACTTTTGCCAGGTTTGTGGAATTAACATGTGCACATGTTGACTGTGAATATTAAACTGTAACATTTTGAATAACTTCCACTTCTACCACACTCCACTGCAGGCTTACAGTCCTTGATCAATCTTTAAATTTTTTTTCATTTCAAAATGAACCTCATTTCAAAAGTAATACATACGAAAACAAGTTATCACAAGTAAACTATAACTTTTATAATAAGTACTATTAGTGAGTACTAGTATTCAAATAAAAAGTAAAACATGCAGACGCCAACAAATAAAAGCAAACAATCTGTAAATTCTTTTCTCCATATTCGTAAACGCAACCGATTACACAGGGTCGGTATCTTATGACACAACGTTGCACTAAAAATTGCAGCGTGAAACGCTTTCTTAAAAACACAATGAGTGAATAACTGACCAGTTACAACAGCCAAACGTCCGAGAAACCTCAGCGACTCCTTCGCTCCGGCCGCCATTTTTAATATTGGATTCCAGTCCTCCGCGGTCTACTCGTGACGGCTGCCTAGTGCCTACATTAAGCGTTTGTTACTGAGTTGGATTGAACCACCCGCTCGACCCGGGAGGTTTTTTAGCACCGTCCTATTGACTTGATTTAACATCTGGTCACATTTTACACTGTATTACTGATTTGCTACAAAAACGTCCCCAGTATGTGATGAGTTGTTCTAGTTCTTTTAGTTCTATAATCTTGTTAGAACTACTAGTCCTAGCTGTCACCCCTCGAGAAGGACACCAAGGTACCAAGATTAAGATAAGAACCCGTGGCCACCTTTGTAAAACGGACACCAAATCTTGTTCCCTGTCATGCAATTTGTCAGTCGTTTACTGTATTTTAAAATTCTACATAAGACAGACACCTCTTTAACAGAGACAGTCGTAAGGGCGGCCGGTCCCGAAGGTGTCCGTCTTATAGAGGTTTGAGTGTATAGCTAAACCCTATGTCAGCCTGATGTGAGTGGGGGAGTGGGTTCCAATGACAATTCCTCAAACCTATTGCGGGATCCCCAAAAACTTTTTATTTCATATCCTAACTGTAATCCTCGCCCCTTATCTTCTTTAGCGGTGTCGAGTAAACATTAAGCTCGGGTTTGAGGATCGAACTGAAGTTTTAATTTGAGTATTTCATTTTCAATAACTGAAGTGTTTACGGATTCCTTAACTTTCCGAGCATTGGATGAAAACGCAAAGCATAAACGGTGAAGCATTAGTAATGCAAAGGCACAAAATAAGTACTTTTCAAAAAGAAATGGGATTTTAATAATTTTTCTGGCCCCAGATCGAATTGGGATTTGGTATCGGTCTTAATTACAGGTTTTCTAGTGCGAAAGGGAGATCTCTGCAAGACCCCTTTCTTGTCAATGGGCTTGATGTGTTCAAGCAGACAATTAGCAAAGTGTATGTAGCTCAGCCTTAGCCGAGGGAATGCCAAATGTGAACCAAATTTGGGCGTTGCAAACGCCTAATGTCTGCTTTCTTTATTTTACTGCAGCATCGGCGTACTCGCAATTGCTCGAGTTCCTCTCAGTGGAAGGTGGGGAGGTCAATCCAGAGTTTTCGAGTCGCTGCCTTCGTCCTTGATCGGTGAGTCATGGTTTGTAAAACTGTAAATTGTAGGTCTAAGCAGCAGAGCACTCATTCGGCGATCTTAGGTTGGGGTTAGTGAGAGGCCCTTTGTAAAATGAATGTCGAAAACACCGATCTCTCGGTCCTGTTTGTCCCTCCTTTTAACATTGCCACTTCATGAATCTCGACCCCATTTTCAAAAAGGTTTTTTTTCTACTTGCCCCAGCTCGGATTGGAACTTGGCGTCGGTCTTAGTTTCAGGTTGCATAGTGCTAGAGGGAGATCTCTGTAAGACCCTATTTTTTGTTAATAGGCTTGATTTATTTAAGCCACATAAGCGCTAGGTAGCATTCAAAGGGGAACAAGGAATTGAACAACCCCACAGTTGAAAGTTTACTTTGCAAGAAACATTTTTAAATTCAGTTGTGTATTTGTATTGATATATATTGTTTGTATCAGGCCCGATGCCTGTCTTCTACTAAAGGGGTTACTCTTCTATCACTCAATGCTGAGGACAAAACATAAACGAAAACAAACGAAAACTGCAAACCCAAGCTTTAGACGGGTCATTGTAAAGATGCCTTTTGTTCAATAACATCTAAGAAATCAAACAATAACAATAGACAAAGCTTGATATGCCTTTTCCACACAGAACTACCACATCAACCTCCCAACATCACCCCTAAGGACTTTGCCTTTTTTTGTCTTATGACTTTTTGACTCAAGGGGTCATGGAGAACAGGCAAAAGCACTCGAGCTCCCAATCGAGGTCTGCCACCCGGGAGCTACGTTTAACGCACATATCAAAGAAGACGCGAAGGTCTCACCGTTTGCAAATGAGCAAAAGCAGCATATTCTCCTCAGTTATTTTAAGACCCCGACACCAGGATTCGAACCCAGGCCTCCCGCACGACACTGGGCCAACCAAGCACAAACAATGCACTTCCCTCATATGCTTTGAAACGATTTGCCATAATTTGGATATTGTATTCTCCACAGGCCCATGACAACCTAACCCGCTTAAAGTCACAATATGTGCGCCCTCTACTGATGTTTTCAGGCCTTTTGTAACACGGATGGAGTACAACGCTTTAATTTATTACTGATATAAATAGCGGGTTAAAGCAGAACCATGTTTAATGTCATCAGTTTGTCTGGAAGAAAATTAAATTTAAATACAGGACAGGTACAAGATTCACATATGGTGTATATTCTAACGACATACTTCAACCCCAGACAGTGGAACAAACCTGTCATTGAAATTGATGAAAATGTAAAAAACTACCTCTAAACAATATGTCGAGTTTATTGTTTGAAAATAAAAGTATATTTATCGAAGCAGATCTGTTCATTTCATTTGCTAAATTTCATTTGGCGTCATTCAACCTGCTTTGACAACTTCGAGGAAACAACTTTTGGTTTTGGAGAAAAGTAATGAAATGTAAATGTTATAAGGGTTGCTAATAAAGTCACATGTAGCACACAGGACCCACGTCTAGCCCGAAGTCTTGATTGTCGTTCAGCACATCGTAGGGCGCAACATCTATTATTGGCAGCATCTCCTTCTTTTTGGTGAGTATTTCCAGAACAGTCTTTTTCCATCTGTTGTCATGGACCTGGGTAGAGCAAAAAATTGTCGCTAAGGACGTAGGATCATACAGGAAAAGGAATTTGAAGAGGACACAATCTTATTCAGCTAAAAGAAACGAAAGAGCGTTCCATATAACGAGACGAACTTCTGCAATCAATCTGTTTTGCTGATTGGGCAGTTACAAGCAGGCACTGTGACCACAAGCAAAGAAAATGCTGGTTCATTAGTTTGGCTTAGAACTATAATGTTTCTAGCTCAAAGTACTCAAGAGCTTGGAACTGAAACAACAAAATATTTGATTTCTTAACTGTAAATATGAAAATGCAAATGACAGGGTGTAGAAAAAAAAGACAGGGTACTGGATAAAATGACAAGGTGCTAGAGATGAAATAAAATACAAAACCATCAAGTCGAGGACAAATTCTTAAAACACAGTTAACGTATCTTAACTTGGGCTCGACTTGATGGATTTGTTTGAGTACAATGGAGCGTTATTCGCGAACAGGCTATTTTTTATTTCACTTTGACACTGCTAGGTGATTAACAATAGATCATGGGTGGCGGAAGCAAAAAAAAATTATTGGGGGGGGGGGCACAGTGCGGAAATTGTAACAGTTCGTTTTAAAATCTGAAATTCCTATTAAATAGTTGCTGTTGTTAACCAGAAATTATTGGGGCCAGGACCAAATTTTTTTTGGGGGGAGGGGGGGGGCAGTACCCCCCTGCCCCTCCGGTTCCGCCACCCATGTAGATCCACAGTGTGATGGAGTCTACTTACCGTGCAGTCGTTTGTTACAACAGATGGTCGAAGGTTCGTCGGGTGTGTTGTCGAGCCTAATTCTTTATTGTTGTTCCCAAGCAGCTTAATGGATTTTGTCACCTCCCAGGCTTTAGAATTTTTGCAGCGGTAGGTGATATTTTGATATACTTTTAAGCTTAGCAATCGTAAGAAGTTTATTTGACTATCGGGAACTGTGTACTCCAGCTGTTGTAACAAAACATAGAATTGAAACTCATTCAGTGAACAACAAGAAGAATGCGAACACAACTACGAACACAAAAACGAACACGAACACAAAAACGAACGCGAACACGAACACAAACACGAACAAAAATAAGAACACAAACACGAGCACGAAACATAATCACGAACGCAAACACGAACACAAACACGAAAGCGAACAGAAACACGATCGTGACCGTGAGCACAAACACGAACATAAACACGAACACAAACACAAACACCAACACGAACGTGAACACAAACACGAACACGAACACAAACAAGAATGCGAACACGAACTCAAACATGAATGGGAACGGCAATAGGAACGCGAAAAAACCAAGGTAAAAACATGAATAAGAGAAAAAAAGACGTAGACATCGAAAATGGCAAAAACAATGCGTAATAGCAAAAAAAGGACACTACAATAACAGGAAGGAAAAAAAGGAATAGCAGAGAGAGAAGAAAATAAAAAGAACAACACGAAAAGGAGAAGAAAACAGGTAAAATAACAATAACTACGAATAAAAAAGATAGTTGCTATGATAAAGATATCCGAGGAGGAGCCGTAAAGCAGGAAGAAGATCAGGAAGAGATGGAAAACAATAATTTTAATATTACTTACAGATTCATTGGTCAATCCTTCACTAATCCATTTCGCGCCACTAAAATGTTCTACTGTTAGTTCAGATTTTTCAACCTTAACGGGATAAAAGTCGTGTATTAGATTCACGAGCGCTTAAAAATACGCGCTACCTGCTTGACCAGATATTGTAATTATCACAATGTACAACCAGGGTCAGAAAAATCAAATGCAAAATAAAGTCAACGGATGGCTAGACAGTTCAATCAACAAGTTATCCGCCTTGGATCAACCTTATAAAAATTTATAAAAAAATCCTCAAGATTCGTTGACTTGACTGATTCAGAATAGGAATACTTCTTAAAAATGAAGAAATGGCAAGTAAGAATTGGTAATTAATAATGTAAAGGAGGCCTAGCTCTTCGGTACCATTTTCACATTCTCTTGCTTAGAAAAACTTTGACTTCATAATCAATTCGCTGTCATCTTCGAGGACTTGAATTATGCCTTCTAAACATATAACGTTTAAGTGCTCTTTCCATTTTCAACCTGATCATTTTGTCAAATGAAAGTCAAAGTCAACACCAATCAAGAAAAATAACATTTAATATGTTTCGCATTCTTAAGGAATGCTCCAACAATGTTGATTGTCTTCTGTACGAAATCTTTTTTCGTCGCGAGTTCAAATGTAAAAGCAAAAATCTTTACTTAATCTCTAGGGACTTTGAGCTGGTTTTTTTTGCACATTATAAACATTCTTGTTATCTTTTAAATACTTTATTTTGATCTGATGATGGTGTCATGAGGACATCGAAATGCTGTCCGATGTTTCTACCCGTGATTTTCATTGTCAAATCAATGACACTAAAGCCCTGTTTACGCGGCACGAACTAACCCGGGTTCGACCAGGGTCAAAACTAACCCGGGTTAGTTTTTGTCGTGTAAACACTGTTAACCCGGGTTCGACCCGGGTTAAATCTGACCCATCTGGAGAGGTGGGTTCGACCCGGGTTAGTTTAGAAAAGTTACGTGTAAACATCAACCTGGGTCGAACCCGGTTAGTTTTGATTTTGCACATGCGTGATGCTTTGTTGTTAGTGAAACTCGGGTTCGTCCAAGGTTTGTGTTTACACTCGTCTTTGGTACTTTTCAGTGTGAACAAAGTTGGGTCGAACCTGGGTTAGTTTGTGCCGTGTAAATAGGGTTTAACATGTCTAATAATCATTTTGTCATAGCTAATTTTAATTTACGTAGCAGTGGTCACGTGATCTCTGATTGCAAAAAGACTACCCACCTGTGGATTCTTAGGATAAAAACATGTGGCATTTTTGTTAAATTCACAGAACACTCGCACGGCATCGTCAGTGCATCCTTCATTTGGATCAACGTAATAAAATCCTGTTTGGAACAAAACAAAAACAATTGACAAAAAAGGCCGCAAGGGGGAGGGGAGGGAAGGTTTAGTGCTGTGGAAGAAGTTTTATAGGGGAACTTAAAAGAAGTTCTTCGGTATAGCAAAGGATTTTTTAAAAAGTTTTACAATTCAAAATATAACTACAATCTTGCAACTAACAAAGCCTACTTTCTTCAATGTTATAAAAGGTTGTATTGCGTTTCACTCGTTAACAACTAATTTAGAATTATATTGATCAGTGAATCAAAAAGGTCCTTTGAAACCCGGAGGAAAGAACTCATCAGGAACGTAAAATACTGCAAAAGTGGATCAAACATAGGTGGCGAAATATGCTCGAACTCACAAACACGAAATAGGTTTTTAAGAACGCTAAAATAATTGATAAGGCCAACAACAACACTAGAGACAAATTTCTAAAGTTGGCATACTGCCATAACCGGCGAGGCTGACGATGAATCTTTTACTCTCCCGAGTCAACACAGCGTTTTTGCAAACACTAGTTTCATATATATAATTTATAAAACTTTGCCTTTATATCGTTTTATATGCTACTTATTTTTACCCATTTACTTATCTTTCAACTAGTTTTTACTCATTTTTACCAAGCGAAGGCAATAGGATCAATTGTCTAGAGCTCGTAATTTTTAACTTTTATCAGTGAACGTTTTACACGTTTTTGTCATGAGTTGAATTCAGCTTAACACCAGCAATACATTGTCCGAGAGACGTCTGTCCTTCTTTATTACCGCCGCCTGGTCAGCCCAGTTGGTTATAGGCACCAGCCTGTCATGCGGGAGGTCCGGGTTCGATTCCCGGCCGGACCTTCACTAAGGTTCTTAAAATTACCGAGGAGAAGGTGCTGCCTTTGCTCTAACATTTGCAAACGGTTAGACCTTAGCGTCTTCTCGGACAAGAACGTTAAACTATAGGCCCATGCGGACGCTCGTAATTAGACTAAAAACCTGTTGAAGTATTTCTGACTACCCAAGAGTAGTGAAGGTTATAAACTTACCGTCTTTCAGGTTTGGGTAGGCCAAATGAATGTCTCTACATGAGCGACCCGGCGATTGTCGCGTGCCCAGCTGCATTTTATGGTTGGTGACAAGGTTGCTAATTTGGTCTAAAAGGCCAAGCCCTTGATTTGGCTACGAGACAGTAAGCGATGATAAAATGGATGATAATTTGCGTGAGTGACTGACCACCATAGATTGAAGGTGAAATTTTTTATGACTCTATACAACTACTTCTCTCTACTACATTTTCAGTTTATATTCTTATGTAATTTTATGAACCTATATCTCTCTCCATATTAACAAACAATATGTACGTACTTTGAAAAAACAAAAAACTAATTTAAATATTAAAACAATTATTTTCTAAATATCTTTACATAAGTAACATAAAAAATGAGTTGTTTGGGCTTTATTCTAATGTAGTTGACAACAATTGATAATGCTGATGAATTTGCAAACGACTATGAACGCAACGGTAACAGTAAGCAAAGCACTTGCAAGACAGGAAAAATATTCACCGGGTTTGACTCTTGGCTTTCGGGATTGTTTCCACTCTCCTGCCCATTCTTGGTACAAAAAAAAACCAAAATCACACGATCATCTTTTGCAATGGTTGTGGTGATAGTTGTAGTAGTAGTAGTAGTAGTAGTAGTAGTGGTAGTAGTAGTAGTAGTAGTAGTGGTAGTGGTAGTGGTAGTGGTAGTGGTAGTGGTAGTGGTAGTGGTAGTGGTAGTGGTAGTGGT
>JAOBAT010088783.1:0-11149 GCA_026413305.1 Hydrozoanthus tunicans
TAAAGTGTTGCACACAGCTTCTAACACGGAGGCTAGGCTCTTAATTGTGACAGCCAGATTCCCCCCTCCCCTGAAAATAATTATATTTTGTAAAACAGTTATCAAGACATTTAGACTGTCAGTTCAATGCTACAGATGTAGCAGTTTATTGGAAATTATTTTGAGTTTTGCAATGCAGGCTGATTGTAATAATGTTACTTGTTTCATCTAAAGATACAGTCATCAGTTTTTATAACCAGTGTGTTGCTGTATTACAGTGTGTTGTACTGTTTTATAGGTAATGATATTTTACTTAAAAATTAATTTATTTACCAACAAAATAGAGTTCAGCAGCTCAGAATGAGGTAGCAGCAGAGCAGAATGGAAATGAAAAGGCCACAAATGGCTTCAAACTGAGTCAAGAAATTGAAGATTCTCAAGAAAAGTTTAATGAAACCCTGAGAAAACTCTTGACCCGCCTGGCCGACTATGTTGATCCACATAGTGCTGTTGATGAAATGGCAATTGACTTCATGAGTAGCCGACTGCCGCCATTTTTAGCTGCTGGTGATTGCAAAGATGAAAAGAGTAAGTTATATCAATCGAATTTTGCTTTTATACAAATGACTTTGCTAAGAATGTCTTGACAAATTTATGTTGTTTGTTCTACAAAATCTTCAATAACTTAAGGGTAGATTTTAAAAAAATACTACATAAACTGTGCTCAAAAAAGTTGTTTAGATTTATGTAAAATAATTTTTTTCTGACCGACTTTTGACAGCAGGTAAGGCCGTGGGTAGGTGAGTCTAAGTTTTTCATGGCAAAATAAATTTTTTTAAAAAAACTAAACATTTAGCTTTGTTGTAAAGATTCTATTTTTTAATTCTTAACATATTGACTGTCTTTGTTGTTTTCTGCTGTAAATTATTTAAAAACACAGCAAATCTACTTCAAACCTTACTGAGCATGCGTCGTGAAGCTCTTGATTTAATTTATGCGGCAACCACATGCACAAGGACTTTACTCGGAATCACTAGAGTCGCTCGTTTCTTATCTCGTCACTCTGGTTTTCCTTCATACACGCATAAATCTTTCGCCTTTTACTAAAGATTTCCGTGGAGGAGAACAAGACAATGAGTCTATAGACCAATTTTTCGTCGCCCTGCCTTACGGTGGGGCTCCTAAGGAACAAAAGAAGCTCCCAGAACGCTTAATGTCGGCAAACTCTTGGTGATTTATATAGGAATAGCCTCGGACAGAGTCGAAGTTGAAACTTCTGTGGTAGTTTTTGGTAATGCAACTATCCGAGCTTTTAAACTTGACCGTGATCATTTCAAGAAGTCTATCGTATGTACCAAGAGCATTTGTATTTCATTTCTTTACGATCGAAGCAGCCGTTTATATAAACTGATTACAATGAACAAGGTTCGTTTCGCTGGCCGCGTGTCGTCAGGGATTCTAATTTTTATTTTGTATTTTTTGCCTCGGCTGACAATGCGTTGAAATTCGATGTAAATGTGGAATAACGTATATTTTTTATACACACTTGTGATGTGTCGTATGCGTAGAAAACGAAGTTTGATTCAATAAAAGTTGGCAGATGATAATCGCATTACCCCGTATGACAGTTCGAGGTTCGCTCATTCTTGCTTCAGTAGTCACTTCCGGCCGGCAAGGGTCAATCGAATTACAATTTTTCGACAGCGTATCTTTGTTTTATTTACAAAATGGTACTTTCGATCCAAGAGTCAAGACATGTTTCTTCCTTTACAAATTCGAAAATATTCAGACTTAAAAATTATCTTAAGTATGCTTGATTGAATTTTAAAGTATAAAGTCAAGCAACTCCGTCGTCTTGAATTAGTTTTAAATAAGTCTCGATATATTGCTTCAAGAAATGCTTTTCCTACTTCTCGTCAACATTTTAGCGCAGTTACTGTTACAGATTACAGCTTGAAGTAAGAATAAAATCCAGTATTCAGCGCTACAATCATTTCATAGAGTCTTTCACAATATTCAAATCACACGTGGTCGTGTTCAAGACGACGCTTTTACGCTTTGTTCGTTTCGCTGACGTCATACACCAGGGTAATTTCTATTGGTTCGCACGCGAAAATAAGAATAAGTAATTGATATTGGCAAATTACAGTCCCACATGCATAGCGATTCGACAACAGGATTTCTTCCTTTTTGAAGCAATGAAAAGTTCATACTTACCTGACGCGGGAGGTACCGTGATCATTAAGGCGGTCCTCCCGGGGCGAGGTCCTTTCATTGCACTTCGATTGGATTGACCCCCGCGATTACCTCAAATGTGGGTAACTCGAGCGTATAATTTCTGGTAGTGGGGACCTGCGTTCGCGCTCGTCCCCGTATAATGAAGGAGAAAATTCCGAATCGATTCTTCCCTATGTAATTAAGTTAAAAAAAAGCCTAAAGTAGCAAGAGAGAGTCTCCTCATTTTCTCTTGAAAATGAGTTTACAAAGAGCTAGAATCCAAACGTTTCGACCTTTAAAAGAATATGTGTTCAATGAAAATATAAAGCTGTGAAAGGTATTTTTTAAAGATATTTTTAAATCACAAAACGTTCTCTACCTATTTTGATCAACTTCACCAGATGTGATTTTAAAATAAACTTGAGTTTATGCTATCTAGATTTTAAAATATCTTTTATAAAAAAACGATTCAGTGAAGAAGATCCAATAGATCGAAAGTGTTTTGTGGTTTCAGATATCTTTTGTAAAAAATGTTTACCATACAAGTTTTTTTTTTTAATTTAGTTAATTTTAGCGTGTTCGTGTCGCCCGCTTTGTGTAACTTGAAATAGCAGAAATGAAAAAAAAATCAGTGTCAAATCTTTCACTAACAATAAACTCAGTGAGATAAAGCACAGATGTGAGTTCTACTCGAAGCTATAAATTCTCTAACATAAACGCATTTTTTTCATGTCTGCTACATCTATTTAGAACCAAACTTCGTTTTAAGTTCAGTCGACCGAAATAGATTTCTTCACCACATCCGTTAAGAGTATTGAGGTCCGTCAATCCACATGAGAAAGTTGACACTCTTATTCGTGGAGCGAACGTGAAGGGCTCACCTTAGGAAGACCTACATTAAAGACAACTGCCGCTTAGAGTGTGTTTTTAGTCACAAGTTTGCTTTTATCAATTTTACTAATTGTTGATGTTTTTTGTCTTTCTTCTTAGTAAAGGTATTATTGATGTAGAATTTGAATTTGAACAGAGTTTAACAGAACCGTCTGTACGGTTTTCAGGTATTATTTTTGCTGTGTGATTTTTTAACCATAAACCAGGTGGGCGGATAAGAAGCCCGGTTTTAACAGCGTCTGTTCTCGCAGGGCAGCTGAAAGGATTGCGAACAAAAGCTTTCCTTCCAGTTTATTTCTAAAGGCTGTCACACACTACACGGTTTTTCGTGTGAAGGCCTGATTTTTTGTCAGGTATAATCTGATCACACACTAACCGATTTTTGGTCACGAGATTTATCGGCCCATTGCCAAAGCCACGTTGCACTAACTATGTTTCAACTGTAAAACGCTTGCGATTCCGCTTCCCATTGGCCGTCAATTTCTGGTCAGATGTTTTGGGATCTAACTTGTCAGGTCCGTGGCTGATATTTGTCTATAACTGCCACACCAAATCGATTTTTCGTCGCAGACAAAAAATTGTGGCCCTTCAGACGAAAAGTTGTCTTGTTTGTGACGACCTTAAGCAAGCCTCTGTAACCCTCATAACTTGTTCCCGCATCAGAAATGAGTTATATTTATTTATTGGTAGGTGAAAAAGCCGACCTTCCTCCCGAGGACAGTAGCGAAGTAAAACTTCTTCACCCGGAGTATGTGCGCCTGTGTGTGAGCACAGGATCCGGGGAGTCTGGGGACGAGGAAGAAGTTGAGGAGGAGGAGGAGGATGATGAGGACGAAGTGGATCCCTCTGATGACGAGGAGTCTGATCCAGAAGAGGTTAGAGGGAACATGGGAGGAGGGTTGGAGTAGGGGGTTGGGTTTCGAGTTAAGGGGTTGCTTACTTACTTACTTAGGCCCCTAGTTCCTTCTAGGCCGTCAACGATTTCCTTTCTCCGTCTCGTCCTGTCTTGCACTTGTCTTGTGTGTTCCATATTCTCTGTCCCTGAGACAAGCCCTTTTTCTCCGAGTCGATTGTGCGGTTGAATTTCGTAAATGATTCTGTAATCCATATACCGTGAACGCTCTAATAAGGGGCATATTTAAAAAACTACCTAATAAGTTTAATAGCAAATAGTACCTTTGTGTTCATCTGGCGTTTTATTCGGCACTTTTCAAAAATTTAAACAGATTTAAACGTTGACAAAATTTGTTTTCGATACAGGACACCTTATGTTTTAGCTTAATCGTCTTTACGTTGGGTGTTTCAAGAGAGGGGTAAAGGAAAGGAAGGGGCGAAGGGGAGAGGGAAGGGGCAAAGGGAGGGGGGGGCAAAGGTGTTTTGCCACACAGCTAGCTTTAGCACTCAAAGACAAAGTTTTAAAGAATAGTTCAATGCGCCTGTATACATCAAGTCTAACATTCTCGAATGAAGAACCAGAGGAGAATAAACAAAACGAAAAAGTTAGCATTTTCAAACGTCAATTCGTTGTAATGCAGGAGGAAGACATCGAGGAAAGCAGTGAGGAGGAAGAGAAGAAAAAAAAGTTGAAGAAACTTGAAAAGAAAAAAGACAAGAAGGGCAACAAGGCTGATAAACAAGCAAAGAGTAAGAAAAACAAAAAGGAAAAGAAGAAGAAGAAAAGCGAAAAAGAACAGGAAAACAGCACCGCGAGCAGCGGCAACGACGAGGAGAGCATGGAGGAAGACGATGATGACGAGGACGAATATCACGAGGTATCACCCTTTCGACTGGTTAATATAACGTGCGATATATGAGTACATGACGTCATGTCACGATCATCCAGAAGTGTTAGACCCGGTTTATATGATCCTGGGCTTGAGGGTTGCCCTTTCCACCCAGGACAATTTGACCTGCAGTTGTTTACGCGAGATTTTCAACGGGGGACAACTGTGCCTTGCGATTGTGTGGAAAATTATTTAATGCGGCTTATGTAAACACCGTATTAAGTAATGGTCCGTGTAAGAACGAGAGAACCTCCCATTGTTCTGCGGCTTTTCGTTTTCCCCACACCAGAACGTTTAAACTTTCACACTGAGAATTCATCGACTAGCATACAACAAAATTTTAAAGTAAAAAGCATTGAAATTCTATTTTAAAGCAATCTTTCTTTTGTGCTATAATATTTAAACCAACCATAGAACTCCAAAACAAAAGGGAAGAAAACCTTTTTATCTTCAATGTTCCCCACATAGAATTTTCCTTAGATTTGAAAAACAGAAATGTTTCAATTAGAAAGGAACAAATGAACAGACTGAAAAAAAATACATCAGCATACTTATCAAGATATTGTCCATTTTTAAAATTTAGCCAGTCAGATTAACAGTTTAATAATACCCCAGATAGCACCTTTCTGCATGCCATTGCCGTTCACCTCTCTCGTTCTTACACGGAATATTACTTAAATAGCTTCTAGGCTCCAGCTGCCTCGGGAAGAATTAGTTAAGGGACAAGCTGTTTATGTGAAGATAAATGTCCTGGGTTGGAAGAGATATTTCGCCTCGGCTAGCTGGGTCGCCCCTCGTACCGGAGACGACCCTTGTAAGCGGGACGCCATGTAAACTGGGTGTCATTTGTCTTATTTATTTTGGCATGATGCACTTCTTGTTATTTTGTGATATAAAAAAAAATGGCGAAGCTGTCCCTCCCCCCCCCCCCCTAATTAATTTCTTGAGCACTTGCGGTACAAACTCGGTCCCAGTCTCATTTTCGTTTCTCAAGTGGCGAATACGAGGAGTAAAAGAGAACTAAGAGTGAAATGAAATGTAACTTTCCAAATTCTGGTTCCGGATATTAATCCGATATGCAGAAAATTTTTTAGAAGAAAGTGTGGTCGGCTCAAATTCATACAATCAGTTTGGAGAAAGAATGTACTTTGTTCATTTTAATCACGGTTTAATGTCCTTTGTTTTTGGGGACCATTTTCGAAAAACGTGAATGAACGAAATATCGCTTTTTCACAAAAGATTCTTGTTGTTCAGGGACTGCAACAAAGCCCCTTCTCAGCCCCCCACCCCAACCCCTTCTTCCAAAACAATTGTACCATTCATAGTGAAGTTATATAAACCCAGTTTCAAGGTTTTTACTGTTTTTTGTTCTGTAGGAGGATGATCTGGGCGAAGAGTGGCTCGTGCTGTATCACTCGGTCAGTAACGATCACACAAAGCACATGGTTGGAGTGCCAGAGGTAAGACCTAACATGTTCTTCTCCTGGTTTCACGTCTCCCGTTGGGGGTGGGGAGGGGGGGTATACTCGAAGTATGCATGTAAGGTGCAGGGGCGGGGTTACTCGAGGTATACATGACGGGTTGGTCCGCCGAGAGAGGGGGGGGGGCTTCAAATACACGAGCCTAAAAATTTAGAACCACCTCCCCCCCAAAAAAAAATTTGCGTCAAAATATCAAACGCACAAAAAGTGTGCATATGGTATGTACAGAAAGAACCATCATATTTCGTATGACTTTTGTAAGGAGAGGAGGTTTGTATCATCTACCACCTGAACTAAGGCTTCTCAATACGCAAATCAAACAAGCTGAAAATTTCCGAGATTGTGCAAAGATTTTTGAGGTTGTCCAAAGTGTTTCTTCCGACTTGCCCAAAGTTATCATAGATGCACAAATTTAAAGAAGCACGATTCGATCTACTTGTCACTTCCAGTGCTGGGAGATCAACGAACTCTGGGTACTTTAATTTCCATGCTTTTAAGTAATGGTCCGTGTAAGAAAATGGCCACCTCTCATTCTTCTGCGGTTTTTTGCTTTTCCCACATCGGAATGTTTAAGTTTTCATACTGATATTACACCAACCAGTGTTCAACATAGTTTTAAACTAAAAAGCAGTGAAACTCTTTTTTGAAGCAATGTTTCTTTTATGCTGAAATAATTTAGCCAATCACAGAACACCAAAACAAAAACAAAGAAAACAAGAAATGTTTCAACTAGAAAGGCTTCAATGAGTGAAATGGAAAGAAATACATTATCTTACTTATGAAGATATTGTCCGTTTACAAGGTTTAGCCAATCAGATCAACAGTTCAACAGTATTACAACTAGCACCTATCTGCTAGTTCTTACTCGGATTTCTACCGAATCACTCAAAATGCAGTTCTTAAAATTTTGATTAGGTACGTGACAATTTTTTCACAAAAACGCCGTGTTTTGTGGCTTGTTCTTCTAACCATTCCTCTTTTTCCACCTTAGCCGTACGCGCTCAAGTTTCCATTGAGCCAAAAAGAAGCCTTATTCCAAATTATAAATAAGGCGCCAGAGTATGTGCTGGTCAGCAGTCTTCCTCTACCAGAGGCAGACCGAATTAAAATGGTGACGTCACTGTGGGCTGAAGGACTTCTGGAAGTGAAGAAATAACTCTCGGAGTTTACGATATGGAATTCGATCGAGTGATATTAATAATTGCTTTGGCAGTCAAAGAAATTTATTGAGAGGAGATGTGCAACAGTAGTTGTAAAATTCGTGTTTTTTTCGGTTAAAAGAAATCGCACAGACTTGAAGTCAGTGGAAACAGTGCGTTAACAACAATAAATCAATACTTGTAACAAAGAGCCAAGTGACTTTTCAAATTTAGCTTGCAATGTTGATCGTAGGAGATGGTTTCTCGTTAAATAATTCAGGGTTGTTCCCATCTGAGTTTCCTCGCCGCGATAAAATAAATAGTAAATTGAAAGAAACAGATAAACAAAATAAAAAAATGAATCGTAATTTACGTTGTATAGTGAGTGCTTGATGCAAAAAATAAATGGATCGAAACAAGAAACACAAAGGCATGAAAAAATGAAAACAGTCACTGAAGTTTTGAGCTTGTTTCCGCCAGTGCGGAGAGTGTCGTTTTGAAATGCAGGTAATCTAGCGATGCGGGTTGTCTGTTAGATTCTGAAGTTGGTCTCGCTACAAGTATAAAATGTCCTAGATTTTACCGTATCTTTACGGCTTTGTTTAATCTGATCTTATTCATAAAAATGTGGAGCTGCGGGCTACCTTAGGTGCGGTTTATAGTCTGGAAAATACGTTAAGTAGCTAGGCTTGTCCATTTACTTATGAGATAAAAATGAATTGATACGACACCAAAGTACACATTCGCACTGTGAGAGGGTTATCAAATATGCATGGGTAATGAAAATTAAGATTAAGTGAGAAAAAAAAGTAACTAAGAAAAAAACGTAGAAAAAGTCAAGAAACGAGAAAAGTGAACTATGTCTTGTGAGAAAATATATGTCATATATTTCAACAGTGATAATATTTATTGGTATCGATTATGATAATAACATTTACAGCCTTGGCAAGAAACCTAAGAATATACAATCAGGGGGTTGAGCCATTTGCTATGCTTGTTTGACAGAATCGGTTGACACATCCGGAAGCTCAACAGATGTACATTACAAATAAATTTGCCTTGGTAGTTCAAAACTTCTAAAATGTTTTTAACAAGTGACTAATGGGTAGCTTAACGTAATAAACAATCGAAAAAGTAGTCGGACTTAATAGCAGTCAATTAGTTTTCTCAAATGCAGTCGTGGAGAAAAATGGGTGTTTAGAGAGATGATTCTTGACAATTAATCTTACAAAATTGCCAGAATTTTCGGCTGAGGGTGATCCTCTCTACAAGCTTTAGTTTTCGCTCGACTCGTCGCTGTTAGCGATTGTGTGGAACATTTGAGTGTTCACTTGAGTTGCATCTGCGACCGGAAATGACGCCATACTGACGTCATCAACTTTCTTGCTGCACTTGGCAGGGCAAAGAAGGCGTGTGAACCCTTTTCTGTAGGTACGGTTAGTCAGGCAGTAAATCCACGGGTTCAGGCAGCTGTTGAGCATAGCGATGCACGCAGCACTATTGTGCATGACTCTTGTGCCGACATCAAACACTATGAGGCTATATGTTGTTTGGACTGGGAGAAAGCACACTGCAATCACCAAGGCAACAACCGCACTCATCCGGGACAATTTCATTTCCTTCTTCATCTTGCCTTGGATGTTCAAGCTTTCGCTACCTGCCCTCATCTTCCTAACGACGTGCCGGATATGGAAAAACGTGAAAAGCGTAAGTAACAAGGGTGCCACGACTGTGCAAACCCCGTTGGAGAGGGCCCAAGCTCTGTTAAGACGCTTGTCTTTAATCAGAGGCTTGAAAACGCACTTGTTTGTAGAGTTCACGGTCTGCAACTGGTTTTCGAACAAGCCCGGGGTCAGCCATAAAAAAGCCCAAACGAACATACCGACAATGTAGCACACCAATCGACGCTTGGCGAAGATTACGTTGTACCTATGATGGAAAAAATAAACGCTGTGTTTAATCAAATGATGCGGCTGCATAGTGGCTGAGCGGTTAGCGTGTTCGACTCTTAATCCTAAGGTCGCGAGTTCGAGCCCCGGTCAGACCACTGTGTTGTGTCCCTGAACAAGACACTTTACCTGACTTAATTCCTGTCGACTCAGCTGTATAAATGATTACCAGCTTCTGCTGGGAGCTAACCTGTGATAGATCAGTGTTCTATCCAGGGGGAGTCAAAGACTCTCATCCGCTTGGCACAACAGAAACCGGGGATAAAAGCCCGCCTAATTGGTTACTTAAATAGTCTCGAGACTGGGTTCAGCTGAGCTTGATTAATTGTATGCAACGTCACCAATCTCAGTCGTAAAAAACTGTTTCTTAAGAAGATCTCTGCGATCATTTTTAGATCGAAAGAAAAAAGGTGTCATGGGCGACAGAATCGGGGGAAAGCTTGGGGGCACTGCCCCCTCCCCCCCAATAATTTGCTTGGGGTGGCCTGGCCCCCAAATAATTTCTGGCTAACAACAACAACTCTTGAATAGAAATCTCAGATTTTATAACGAACTGTTACAACTCCCGCTTTATGCCCCCCCCTCCAATAATTTTTTGCTTCCGCCACTAATGGCCGTTTGCATAGAAAAGCAAAGAGTGACGGTGTGAGTCGTTGAAGACTGTGAACTTTCGACTATTAACTGTTGTTCTTCTTCAGGCGATGTGTAGACTATGATCTTGGTGACTTATAGATAGGCGTCGGGTCGGTGTGTTGTGCATGCGGCGTCTTGAGAGGATCTGCCACGTGTTTTATGTTTGCGTACAGTTGAAAGCCAATTATTTTGCTACCAAGCTGTGAAGATCATAGACTACACATTGCCTGGAGAAGACTAGCGGTGAGCAGTCCCCAACAGCTGACACCATTAGACAGTTGAATACTTTCACTTACATTACCTGCTCGGTTTTACTACTGCAACCCAGCGTTCGGCCGCCATACACGTCACGATTAGGATGGAGAATTTACCAAAGAGAAACACAAGGTTGGTCAGGGGACAGAACACTTTACCCGCCAGACCTCCAGGGGGTTTTGCACTGTTAACATAATGTGGAGCCGTAAAAAGAGCTACTCCTATTGAAAAAAAAAGACCAGAAAAATTAAAGATTAAACTGCAATGGTTAGCCGTAATAAACAAAACTTGCGCTACCATTGCCATTAACGTTGTCAACTATTACTATAGCCACTTTAATTTTCATCGTCGTTTTCAACGTCATCATCTTCGTCGTTGTCTGTGTCATCGCTTTTGTCATCGTCATTGTCTTTGTCGTCATCATCGTTTTTGTCGTCGTCATCGTTTTTGTCGTCATCATCGTTTTTGTCGTCGTCATCGTCTTTGTCGTCGTCATCGTCTTTGTCGTCGTCATCGTCTTTGTCGTCGTCATTGTCTTTGTCGTCGTCATTGTCTTTGTCGTCATCGTCGTTTTTGTCGTCGTCATCGTCTTTGTCGTCATCATTGTCTTTGTCGTCGTCATTGTCTTTGTCGTCGTCATCGTCTTTGTCGTCATCGTCGTTTTTGTCGTCGTCATCGTCTTTGTCGTCATCATCGTTTTTGTCGTCGTCATTGTCTTTGTCGTCGTCATCGTCTTTGTCGTCGTCATCGTTTTTGTCGTCGTCATCGTCTTTGTCGTCATCATCGTTTTTGTCGTCGTCATTGTCTTTGTCGTCGTCATC
>JAOBAT010088794.1:0-17942 GCA_026413305.1 Hydrozoanthus tunicans
TTTTCGAATACTGTTGACAAAATATATTTTTAATACAGGACGCCTTATGTTCCATTATTTTTATGTTGGGGGGGGGGGGGGGCTTATTAAAAATTTGAAGCTCTAGACAGGGGCTTATCGGAGAGAAAACGAAAATCTGGCGAAGGGAGAAAAAACTCTCGGCTACACCGTAAATGAAACGTATTGTGATGAAATGTAACAGTAGGAAAGAATGAGTTTTTGACTAAAATGAGCTAATCACAGCAGGAAGTAATCTAATGGCTTTCGGAGTATTGTCAGAGTTGCTCGTTGGTACTTAGCAATAGCTAGATCGAACTAGCTATACTTCTTTCTTGCCGGCCATAGTAGAGGCCATTCAAATATAAACCATATTTGAGCTTCCGGTTTGTTTGTATACGAATAGAAAATGACAACTGCACACTTAATATCAACAATTATGTTTTAGAGTATCTAAGGGACATTTGAGGTTGAAATACTCAAAATCTTTAAACAACACGATCCAGTCTTGTATGGAGCGCCGTTTGTTTCAACTTTATTTTGCTGTCTTTATGACGACTCACTCGTTTTTCTGCTTCATAACAAGGTTTTATCCGTTTGGTTTTTGTTATTCCTCCTGTTAGAGTTTGATTATTTTACGAAATTTATACCGTGATCGCTTTTGTACCGTGATCAAAGTTCGTGTTACCTTGATTCGCAAATTTCACCCCGACTCAACACATTGTTGACCCTGATATTTATCAAATCATTCTCCTGATTAACACTAATTTCCCAAGATGAATTAATTTCCCCCTGATAAACACAAATTTCCCAAGAAGAAAAATTTTCCCCTGATAAACACAAGTTTCACCCTAGTGAACATTTTTTCGGCCCAAAAATTGACGTTTAAGAAAAAGATTGCAACGATGTTGTCACGCAAACATGGAGCAGGCGCCAGAGGCCAAAATATTAAAAACCAAAACAGACAAACAACCTTGTATCTGAAGAAGGTGGGCCGAAATACAGTACTAAATCAAATACCTCATAAACGTCGTTTTTGCTTTGCTTTTTAATTTTTGTCAATATTTCAACTTCTTTATGCCAATTAGATCATCTATCGATCCAACGAGAGCAGAGTTTCCGTGTACGGTTGCTGGTGTTGTTTCCGTCTATCAAAGGCCAACTGGCATTATGTATTCACATGCAAAACGTATAAGCTGACAGCTACAGTGATAATCAGTACTTGGTCACGCCAATTCATACATTCTATATCCTTATATTGCCTTTGATTGCCCATAGAATACACTAACTCCTGTTGTTTTAGAGAAACGTTGCCAATATTTGCAAGTTTATGTTTTTATTTGGGTGATGACATCGACATGTATATGTTTTTGTTTTTGGGTGTTTGATTCTTATATGTAATCTGAAGTAAAACACACCAAGATGTATCACGGATCAATTGAAAAACAAAACTTTTAGCACGTTTCCAATGGAGCAACACTGCCCATCACAATTTCAGCATAAATTAACGCGTCTCGGAGACTCCCCTCCAATATCAAATTTTTATTCTTGCTTGCTGAAACTGTATGTTCATATCTTTTCAAGTTAAATCATTGTTATAAATAAGAAGATAACTGCCATAGCGAATTCATCAACGTACATGTCTTTTTAAGAATTTTAAACATTTCAAATGCACTATGTAAAGCGTTTATATACTCTCATACATTAAACAAAGCTAAATTGAACAAATTTTATATAGTTTCCTTTACAAGAACTCATCATCTGTTTATATGGAAACACTTACCGATGACCGTGGGTTCTAAATCAATAAAAACAGCTCTTGGAATGTGTTTTCCAGCGCCTGTTTCACTGAAGAAAGTGTTGAAAGTTCCATCCTCCTTGCCAAGGGATTTGTCGCTTGGCATTTGACCGTCGGGCTGGATTCCATGTTCTAAGCAATACAGTTCCCAACACGCATTACCCATCTGTACTCCTGCCTGACCCACGTGCAATGAAATACATTCACGCTGCGGAAAGTTAATTAGACGAGACTTATACTTACAAGAAGAATCTCTCTTTGACAAATATTGAATTTTTGTTGGATTTAAGCTTTCTCTGACACGAGATAACGATGTACAAGGTTTAAATCTGGATCTATTTATTTTACCTACCATTTTTAGTGATGGCCGAACAATCGGGATCTAAGAAGCAGCTACTAACGTTGTTCATTCACTAAGCATCCATATATGTAATAACAAATCAATGGTTGTGAGAATAAAGGGTTAGTGCGCATGTCATTTTGGATAAACTTGCGTTTTATTCTTTGTTTTAATCTTGTAAACAAACACATCCACCTGTGCGCATGCGTACACTAGATATGAAACTCAGACAAGTTATGAGTGTAATAACGTCGCCTCCGGTTTTTCCGTCACGGGGTCATTCACTTGGTCAATTAAAGGTAAAACAGCTGGTTGTATAGCGGAGCATATTTACATATACAAGTGTTTATTCAGTGACTATATGATAGTTTTTTAGAACGTTGCTCATTTTGGAGTATTTTCATCGCTGTGCTCACTTTCCTTCACAACATGGCCGCTTAGCTTTTTTGTTGTATTTGAAAGCAAACCAAGTGTTTACAAGATATCAACGATCAATACAGGGTGCAGTGAAATGCAAGACGCGGGAACCGAAACAACGGGCAAAGGAACGGAAAGGAAAGCACAGACGGCCAGTAGTATCGAGGATTTGCTGTACATCTGTCAATACTAACTAAGATGATGAAGGGCAATACAGGAAAACGAACCATTAGTTGATGACTGATCGATACACTAGCCAACAATTATTATTGCTGCAGGAGCGATAGCGACGGCAGCAGTCTCTTTTCCGGCAGAAAAAACTTGATATTTACTTCCGGTTTTCCATCTATTTTGGGTTTGGCCTGTCGAAGACATCAGGGGATGTTAGGGGAACTCATAGCGCTTTGCTTCCGTTACTTCTGGCGTTCTCCAATCAGCTTCTTCGTAATATCGTTTGTTGTTTCATCCGACTAATCCAATGAAGAGGCCTGAGCACACGGTTTCTTTGTCGAAGAATGAAGTTTGAGCGTGTGCGATCGATCGCGAGTGGTCTTCAAGAGCTAGAAATTAAAACTAAATCAGTTTTGAACAATGCATCATACTCACAATAAGGTAGCATTCGTCAAGCATTCGAAAGCTTCAACGAGCTCTCGAGAGGAAGGCAATGTAATTTATGGCTCTTTCTTCTTTATCATGCAACCAACGCGTCGTTGTCAACTCGTGGACACACAATCAGTCATTAGGGAGTTTAAGATACGAGTAAGCCAACGTCGACGACGACGGCAGAAAACAATGGTGAATACAATAGCTGCACGTTGGAAAGCACCGTGCGCGCCATCTGCACGCCGTCGACTTGAAAATTACAACGTGAAAAGCTCAGTTTTGAAGATTTTACGACTACGAGAACGACCTACAGAAATTTATGTTAATCTTCTACTACCTTTAAAACACTCACTATCATCCTTTTCTATTTACAAAGCGAATTTCGGACAAAAGAGAAAGCAAACTAGCCATACGTGTTCGAAAAGGGCAAACAAGAAATGTGTTTTTGTAGGCTGCCATCATCAATGTTGCCGTCCTTAAATCTCAAACTCCCTATTAACTCGAATTCTGCAGCATGAATTTACATTCTCATTCAAATAAGTTAGTACTTAATGGGGTACATTACACACGCCTCGATCATCAGGCAGCACTGAACTACTAGTTTTAAAACCTCGTAAACATTCAAAGCAAATTTTACCACGGTAAATCGAACTCTCAATGACTCCAAGTTTTTCAAGTTGGCTTGGAGGGTTCGGGTTATCGTGATTTGATTGTAACCAAAATAATGTGAGCAGAAAGCTAAGGAGAGTTGCCTGAAAAGAGAAAAATTTTCAGCTGAAGGAACACAACTGAGTTGAAAAACAGTTGTGAGCTTCCTTGCAATCTCGTTCCCAGGTATCGCGTTCCTTTTGGCTAACGCAAAGGAATTCGGGCTCAAGGAACGAGATTGGCTTCAATGCTCCCACTTGAACTGCTTGCGAGTACCACAACTGTATGTGTGCAATAATCAACCATGTGGTTCAAAGCATCTAATACCGTCGAATCCTGATAACTCGAACCTCCAAGGGAAACTGAAAAATCTTCGAGTTACCGGGAGTTCGAGTAAAAGAGGGTAAGTTTAATATAAACGAGAAGAAATCAGTTTGGTTCGAGTTATCGGGAGTTCAAGTTATCGAGGGTAAATAAAACGTAATTACATAAATACTTAGTAACGAGAGGAAATCAATTTTGGTTCGAGCTATCAGGAGTTCTAGTTAGCGAGGGTAAATTTATTATATACGAGGAAAAAAAAACAATTTTGTTCGAATTAACGGGAGTTCGAGTTATCGAGGGTAAAATTAACGAAATTTACGTAAGTATTAACGAGGGGTAATCAGTTTTTGATTCGAGTCGACGGGAGGTTCGAGTTATCAAGGGATTGAGTTATCGGGAAGTTAGAGTTAGCGAGAGTTCGAAATATTGGACATTCACCGTATTTTTTTTACAGAGGGTTAAACCTCCGAAAATCGTACGAGCAATCTCTCTTGGTGAGCATCTAAGGATCTAAATTTTGTTCTTAACTACTGCCTTCTAAGCTTTCGTACTGCTAGGAGAAAGTTGTTTGCGCCGTTGCCCCCGGTCTGTAAACCAGAGCTGAGCCCAAACGCGCATGTTTGCATATTATAGCCGAGTTAAAAAGTGAGTGGCGTTTTTGCGCGCGCCATACTTGTATTTGTTTTTTGAGAAAAATGAGGTAATATCATCGATCATTGACGCCTTTATACGTTTCTTGTCCTTCGCCCACGTTAGGCAGACGCAATCCGAGAATTTCAATTTTGTGCTTTCTAAGTTTCTTTGTGTACGCCGTTGTGTGTCTTTGCTTTATATGCGCAACTATATTATTTGGTTACAGGGTACAAAACCTTCTCTGGCCATGCAATAGCTATAGCCTACTCTACCTGCTTTGTGCGTACAAAGATCTTCCTGGCCATCAAATACAAGCCAAAGCCGTTTCTGTTCTCACCATTGACACGTTCATCAGTTGACGGCGGGGTAAAAGTGGTTTTTAGCAGAAAACCATTGAATTTTTTAAAATCGCAATATTACACACAAAAGTCGGAGCTGTGAACAAATACACTTCACGAAACCGAAGGCCGCCAATCAGTAATTCACTTTTAGAAACATTAAATAAGGGTAATAGGGTACATTCATAGCTGCAACGTTAAACCAGGACGATGTTGAAACGTTGTAAATCGAATAATGTAAGACTAACAATAAGACGAAAGAATCAAAGATACAAAACAAATTTATTTTCAAATGTAAAGAGAACGTACAAGTAAGAAGGCAGTTTGTTACTCAGTTAGTATTCTGCTCCTTCCTCCTCTTCTTCTTCATCGTACGAATCTTGACCAACTTCCTCGTAGTCCTTCTCCAGTGCAGCCAGATCCTCACGAGCCTCGGAGAACTCTCCCTCCTCCATACCCTCACCAACGTACCAATGAACAAACGCACGCTTGGCATACATCAGATCAAACTTGTGATCCAGACGAGCCCATGCTTCAGCAATGGCAGTGGTGTTGCTCAACATGCACACAGCACGCTGCACCTTGGCCAAGTCTCCTCCTGGTACAACTGTTGGTGGCTGGTAGTTGATGCCGACCTTGAAACCAGTTGGACACCAATCAACAAACTGGATGGTACGTTTGGTCTTGATGGAGGCAATAGCGGCATTCACATCTTTGGGCACCACATCACCACGGTACAGCAGACAGCAGGCCATATACTTGCCATGACGGGGATCACACTTCACCATCTGGTTTGCAGGCTCAAAGCAGGCATTGGTGATTTCAGCAACACTCAACTGCTCATGGTAGGCTTTCTCTGCTGAAATGACAGGTGCATAGGTGGCCAATGGGAAGTGGATACGTGGATAGGGCACCAAGTTGGTCTGGAACTCTGTTAAATCTACATTGAGGGCTCCATCAAAACGAAGAGAGGCAGTGATGGAGGACACAATCTGGCCAATCAGACGATTGAGGTTGGTGTAGGTGGGTCGCTCAATGTCCAGGTTACGACGACAGATATCGTAGATGGCTTCATTGTCCACCATAAAAGCACAGTCGGAGTGCTCAAGTGTTGTGTGGGTGCACAAGATGGAGTTGTAGGGCTCAACCACAGCAGTTGACACTTGAGGAGCTGGGTATACAGCGAATTCCAACTTGGACTTCTTGCCATAGTCTACTGAGAGACGCTCAAGGAGAAGTGCGGTAAATCCTGAACCGGTTCCACCACCAAAGGAATGGAAAATCAAAAACCCTTGCAGTCCGCTACAGTTGTCCGCCTGTTCGAAGAGAGATAGTTTGTCGAATCAGAATAATTTTTCCAGTTTAATTTATCTTCGCTAAAGGCGTTTAACTGGTCTGTCGGGTGTGCATCTGGATGCACATCTTTCGTTTAGAAAAGCTTCCCAACTAATTGTTCAAGTTGTCATCAAGATCCATTTAACATTTAACATAAATGTAAGGCTGGATGGGATTATCAGCGACTGGAAATTTGAGTTCCAGTTGGTTTGATTTCATTCTTGAAAACTAAAAACCTTAATTTTTAGTATTTTTTGGTTATTTATTTTCAAAATCCATCTTTACTTTCGAAAGGGGAGGACATATTAATATATTGGCTGAGGTCATCCACTTACAAGCTTGCGGATTCTGTCGAGGGTGTTGTCGATGTGCTCTTTTCCCACTGTGTAGTGCCCGCGAGCATAGTTGTTAGCGGCATCTTCTTTACCAGTGATCAGTTGCTCAGGATGGAAAAGTTGACGATAGGTGCCAGTACGGACTTCATCTGTGAATAAAGTGTAACAAGAGTTATTGAAAGTGATAACTGAAAAACACTCATTAAAACATTTGTTGAAGAAATGAGACAAATAGAAACAAACGAATATGTTAACCATGCAATCATGCAAAGTAGTGTTTACCTACAATGCTTTCAGAACTTAAGAAATGAGTATGTAACCAACAAACTGCTCTGCTCTAGCTGAAGACTGAGTTCCAATGTGGTTGACAGGTCTCTAGTATTGAAAATGACAACGGTTTGCCTTTTTAATCAGATGTATGAATACACTTAAATAAGGTGTTCATACATAAATTCTTGTTAATTTCCATCAATCACCTCAGGTATCAGTGGCCATTTTGAAAGATAGAAATCAAATAAAATCTACTCGAGAAACAAAAGCGCGCGCTTAAAATGCCAATATCATTCGCCGCACACCTTCTTGTGCAATATTGCTCCAGCACAAAACCTGACACGCACAACATCACAAAATAAAACTCAGAAACCTTACTAATGTAATGTGGAATCTAGTTTGCACGTTTTGGATTGAAAGACCCAAACATGAAGAAACTTATCTCGACAACTCACGACACACCGTGTTAAAGACAAAACCAATGGTTCCTTCCGAGAGCAAGTGATATTATCAGTCCAATAAAGAAGCTTCGGTTTGCCGACAAAAGAGAGTAAATCTAGTTTTATTCATTTGACCAGATTAAGATATTTAAGATACTTTTTCAGTCAAAAAATTCATAACCTATTGGACTGGTAGCTTAATGTCGACTGGTACTTAGTTCGTAAAAAAATATTCATGATGCTTCTGGTCGGTTCGTTTGTTCCGTAGTATCTAATAGTAGTATTAGGGAAAATGAACTCTTGGGTGTTTTCGTTCGTTAGACCAAGACTTGCGAGTTTTTAAGATCACTTACTGAGATAAAACCTTTTGCTGTAGAGAACCTGCTAAGTCAATAATAACAAACAAGAAAGAGCTAGATGAATATGTTATTTAGTTCTGTTCTTTGTTTCATACAGCACAAGGCATCTTTCTATTTGAGTAACGGCCACTCAAAAGATATTGATTGTCAAAAGCGTTTCCTTCATCTTCGGTCGTTGCGATTAAACAACAGTTTTAAACTAATCTATGATGCCATGTTTCCTTTATAGAAACTTTAATACTTTCTATTTCTCGATGTCTTAAAAGTTAACACTGAACTTAAAAGCGTAATCGCGAACAATCACAGTGCGCATTGTGTCACATTAGCTGCCGATATTGGTCACTTTATAGTCTGTTTTTTTCTTGAAAAGAAAATGGCGCGCTTAAGTCGTCGGATTACAGATCCTTTCAAATAACGTTAGCTATCGTTTCGATTCAACAAGTGTGCTAGCAATTATAACGAGCTTCAAACTTCTGAGCTAGAATGTGAAGAAATCTTACTCCAGAAAAGAATATCATTAGACCTACCGACTACGTTTGGTTCCAAATCAATGAACACAGCCCTCGGAACGTGTTTTCCAGCGCCGGTTTCGCTGAAGAATGTGTTAAATGAATCATCGCCGTAACCTATGGTCTTATCGCTTGGCATCTGACCGTCGGGCTGGATTCCATGCTCCAAACAGTACAATTCCCAACAACCGTTGCCAATCTGAACCCCGGCTTGGCCAACATGAACTGAAAGACACTCACGCTGCAAAAGTATCAGAAAAAAGTTGCTAAACGTTTACGTGAGAGTTACACTTATATTTGAAAACAAAATATATCTGACAGAAACTGTAAATAAGGACTTACCATTTTAGTATCGAGGTGAAAAATTGAAAGTTTCAAGAAAGGTTCCTGCTGGACACGTAACGATGGTCCTTGCTTCAAGAACAATATGAAACTGAAGTTCTCCGCCAGTAGATCTCGTTTTAGCTACCACACCTATTCTGCATCAAATCGAGGTTCATTTACGCGTGCGTTGTTTTAATTATGTTGGATGACCTCACACGAAAGTATCCGAAGAAAATCAGTCACATTTTCTCAATTGTAGCTAAAGTTGGGCATTGATTCTACAAGAATGTTAACGAGCAAGGAAAGGTGGTTACAGAGAGGGATCAAGAATTAAGGTAGTTTACATCCGGGCTGTACGACCGTCTCTAGACAGACATAATGGATACTACGGCCTACCCGCGATCAGGCACAACACAATCGGATCAAGAATTCGCAGGTGAGGGATTGGGGGCTAGGGGGTATGGCCCTTCCAACTAGCTCACTTGGCTTGGTAGCCTAGCCTCCATTTTAGGTAACCATTTCTAACAAAATTTGCAGCTGCAATCGAAAGCTTATGCAAGATAAAAAATAACCCAGTGCTAAAAAAATTTAAAACACCTTTTCTTTAGCAATTAAATTTGATAAGGAAAACCAAAACGTTCAATGTTTTGGGCTTTGGGATTTTGTTTTCTTACCAAGAGTTGTACCTCCAGAAGAATTTACAGTGGAACAACTTATCGCTTCTTCGGAAATTTTTCTGGAAATTCCTATTAAATTGGGAGGCGGTTCTGTAGTAACGACTTCCCGTAGGCGGAGTGTAACCCCTCGTTTACTTTCTCTTTTTCATAAGAACGTCGAATTTTTCGACCGAGGCTGAAAATTCTTAAATATTTCGGGATATCAGCCTCAAATGTTCTTAAACATGTTCTTAAAATATCTTTACTGATTTCGAAAATACATATACCGTGGGTGGTACATTTTTGTAGTATAGTAGTAGTAGCTGGTTCTTACTTTCTTGCCAGTTTGCCACATGAAATATACCAGTGTAAGAACTGCGATTTTGTAAATGAAAAAAACATGTAAAGTAAAACTTTAGTCAAGATCTAAAAGGCGACAGAAAATCAATTTTTTTATGACACTGTATGAATTATTATCATCATTAATAAATGTTGTTCACTTTTTCTCTGCCTCATCTTGTTCTTAACATGTTCTTAAATTTTTGACATTTTTCAGGCTCTAGTTCTTAAAGTCCCTATCAAGCTTATTTCTTAAAGTTCCAGATGAAAAGTAGAACCCATAAATAGAAGTAATTTCGAAAATAAAACCATTCCTCGCCGTTCCTGTTACATTTTTTAGACTCGAAGAGTGCAATGATGACGTACGAGAAGGCATATGACGTAGCACGAGGCATGAAGCAGACAATCTTTTTTATCTCAAAAAATTAATTCTGGCTACAATAGTCACATTTTTATAACTTTAATCAAAGAATAATTCCCTTAAAATTGTTTGAAACAAAAATTTTATGACATTCTTTAACAGAATTTAATTTTTTTAAACAAAAACCACATAACCCACTCCTGCTACGTCACAGGTTACCAGTCCCCAGCCTGCTCGGTCAAAATTTACAGTCCAATCTTTTTTTGATTAAAAAGCATACTTAGGCGTGGAAATTTTATTTGATTGTTCGAATTTCGAGTTCACAGATGACAACAGTTTTAATCCAAAAAATAAAAAAAATTAAGCTTGTAGGGACTTTAAAAAAAGGTTCTTATACAAAAAGAGTGTACACTTTTAAGTATAATAAGTACCGTGCAGACAAAGTGAACCGCTAAAACGTTTAATTCTCCTTTAGTACTATCGTCGTTATAGCTTTACCCCAGGCATTAAACGCACTCAGTAAGCATAACGACGGTGAAATTTAATAAAAAATAGCTGAGTTGCAGTAAGCTGAATCAGTTTAATTGTCTTAAGCCCTTATGTATGATGCTTGTAATAAACTATTGCATAGTTTTTTTATTTAGATTAGTACTCTTCTCCATCTCCATCTTCGCCATCATCGTCAGCCGAGTCTGTTCCAACTTCCTCGTAGTCCTTCTCCAGTGCAGCCAGATCCTCACGAGCCTCAGAGAACTCTCCCTCCTCCATACCCTCACCAACGTACCAGTGAACAAACGCACGCTTGGCATACATCAGATCGAACTTGTGATCCAGACGAGCCCACGCTTCAGCAATGGCAGTGGTGTTGCTCAACATGCACACAGCACGCTGCACCTTGGCCAAGTCTCCTCCTGGTACAACTGTTGGTGGCTGGTAGTTGATGCCGACCTTGAAACCAGTTGGACACCAATCAACAAACTGGATGGTACGTTTGGTCTTGATGGTAGCAATGGCGGCATTCACATCTTTGGGCACCACATCACCACGATACAGCAGACAGCAAGCCATGTACTTGCCATGACGGGGGTCACACTTCACCATCTGGTTTGCAGGCTCAAAGCAGGCACTGGTAATTTCAGCAACACTCAACTGCTCATGGTAGGCTTTCTCAGCAGAAATAACGGGTGCATAGGTGGCCAGAGGGAAGTGAATACGTGGGTAAGGAACCAAGTTGGTCTGGAACTCTGTCAAATCCACATTGAGGGCTCCATCAAAGCGAAGCGAAGCAGTAATGGAGGACACAATCTGGCCAATCAGACGGTTTAGATTGGTGTAGGTAGGTCGGTCAATGGTCAGGTTGCGACGACAGATATCGTAGATGGCTTCGTTGTCCACCATGAAACAGCAATCAGAGTGCTCCAACGTGGTGTGGGTGCACAAGATGGAGTTGTATGGCTCGACTACTGCAGATGAGATCTGAGGTGCTGGATAAATCGAAAACTCCAACTTGGACTTCTTGCCATAGTCTACTGAGAGACGCTCAAGGAGAAGGGAGGTGAAACCAGAGCCGGTACCACCGCCGAAGGAGTGAAAGATCAGAAATCCTTGCAGGCCTGTACACTGGTCAGCCTTCGGATATGAATGGAAAAAAGGAAAACAATTTTAAAGTACTGAAGTAGCAAACGGCTCAATGAAAGCTATACATGGTTCATTTGCAGTTATCCAAGGATTAAGGGTAGGAGGGTCAAAGCTAACTAACACGGAAAAAGCTGTAAAGTTTCCACACTTATAAAAATTTCTTGGAAACCTAGTTTACAGATTCTGTAAATCGAAATTTACAGGTTTTTACAGGGTTTATAAACTAGATTTACCGGTTATTCATATAACCCACAAAACACTGTAAAAGGCCAAAAGTCATAGGAACGTCTTCCATAACATTAAAATTCTTCATTGTTTCCAGTGAAAGAAGCTGCAAGCGATGTCAAGACGGAAGCTTTTGTACCATATTTTGTTATTCCTAAATTTATGTCGCAAACACTTATGCTAAAACGTATGTTTTCGAATGAAATAACTGATCTTATCACAAACAAGGGGTAAACTGGGCCCATAACCTTCCGCTTCTTACCATCTTACGGATCCGATCGAGAGTCGAATCAATATGCTCTTTTCCCACAGTGTAGTGCCCACGAGCATAGTTGTTAGCGGCATCTTCCTTGCCAGTTATCATTTGATCTGGATGAAAAAGCTGGCGATAGGTACCAGTGCGGACTTCATCTAGTGACAAACACACACGAAATTCGTTAGATCGGTTTAGCAAATTTTACAAGGTTAACAACCAGTCTTTGATAGTTTGTTTCATCTTTGGAGTTATTGTGCATATAGCGCTAGCAACCTTTTTGGGATCAAATAATTTCACATATAACTTAAAGTACAGTTCTGCAAAAAAAAATCGAAATTTGGTCAAAATATTGTTTTCTAAAGTGGCTCAAACCAGCAAATTTTTCAGACGTCTTGGTTCACGACCGCGTTTTAGGGGAACTGGGTTGTGACGTCATTCCCGACTTGTAATGTTGAGCAAATGAGATCTTTTCTAAGTGAAAAGAGGCAAAAAAACTGCAAAAACTGAGAACTTTATGCCAAAATGAAATTTACTTCTGAATCAAAAATCTCTGATTCATTCATGTCCATCTTGCTGTGTTTTGATGCAGAGATGTCCGGGAATGACGTCATAAGCAAGTCCCTCCAAAAGCGCGGTCATGAACCAAGAAAACTTGAACTTCAAATGTGTATAAAAATCCAAAATATGACTGATTTCAAAAATTATTTTCTTAAACGTTCTTAGTTTCCAAATAGGTTTAGTGGTTACAAAAATTGATAATTGCACTTTTACTGTTTTTTTTTCCTCTTGCAGTCTGAATAATTACCAAAAGCTGTTGTCAAATTTTAGCACCGGAGGGAAAATAGCTCGGCGGGTACCACTTCGGATTTCGGCGCAGTTCCTATGGACCAGTTGAGGCCACACATCAATTTTAGCCTCCAAGCGCGGCAGTTGTTTACTCTAGATACAAGAGCAAAGTTGAAAAGGCGGCGAATTTCAAGTAACGTGTTCCTTTATCATTTGGAAACAAAGGAATCGTTTTGGATACAAATGAGAAACGCAAGCAACAGAGCGGCGATACCACAATGGCTAAATTGCTACAGAAAGTTGAACCGAAAGAAACTGAAATATGCATTGTTGCTGCCACTTGACAATGTCGTCGGATTTTGCTCTTGTTCGATCCACATTTCAAAGGTTTCCGCAGGGATCAGTGTAATTCAACATAAATAGTCATTGGAATAGTAGTTTTTGCTTGCCTGTAAAAAGACTCGTGGTTTATTTCTTTCTTTTAAACTTACATTAAAAAGTATGGTTAGACAGGTATAAACAGTAGCATGAAATAAAAAGCAATAAAAATGTAAAAGAAATATATGTCCAAGCTGCAATCCCTGTTAAATGGGGGACTGACAATTCGACATTTTAACACACGAGTGAGGCAACATTTAAAGACGGGACACACGCATTTGCAAACACCGTAACAGTTCTATTTCTTGTCATTGTGTATGCTCTGAAGAACGTCTTAAAATCATTGATAAAGCATCGACATGTTACGACCTAAAACCCAAATAAGCCGACTCCAATTCCTTTGGGACCAGCCTACTCTCATTACTCAAGCCTTAAGCCCTTTAATATCCAACCCCTTTTTAAAAGGCCGCTCTTTGTACTACTTTCAATTGTATTTGCAGCTATATTGCTTACACTTTCTTAGTTTCTATATCAATTCAGTTTGTACTTCCACTATGCATTTGCATTAAACTAAGAAAGACAGAGGTTTCTGCCAAAACATATTTTTACAAAAACTGACTTTGTCGTGCATCATAAACTAAAGTTTGTTATGCAATCGCCTAATAAAATCAAATGTAAGCAGTTACAATTTACTTCTAGAAGAGTGTATTTTATAATTGGGTTTTCTCAAGTTCCTTGGAAGTTTCAAAGTTCTTGCACAAAGAAAACATTTCTTAACGAATCAGTTTTACTTCTTGGTCTTCTTTCAATCGGCTGCACTTGTGGTTTTAATTGGACTGGCATTAAGGAGTTAAGATACGCGTGAAAACGGCAACGCCTACACACACGGCAGAAAACAATAGTGAATACAATAGTTGCACGTGGGAATGCGTCGTGCCCGTCACCTGCACGCCGTCGTCATGAAAACTACACCGTCAAAAAACCAGTTTTTACTGAGTTTTTACGACTACGAGAACGATCGTTTGGCTTTAGGAAAATATCTTTCTTCTTTTTCTACTCACAAAGCGTGACACGTACAAAAGACAAGCAGACCTTCACCAGTAACACCTGATCAAGTTTTAAGACCTCCCATAAAATATTTAAAACCAACATCCGCAGACAAACATCAGGGACGAGGCTGTTCACATTTCCGAACGAGATCCGACAACGATGAAGAAAGATGGCGGTGTTTCAAATGTTTTTCTTGTACACCACTAAAAATTTGATGACAAATATAAAAACTATTTTTGAGCAAAAAGTTAAGAACTATTTAAGACCTAGTGAATAAATTTCGTAAATTTAAGACGTTTTCAAGGCCTTAAAAAAACAAAATAGAAAATAAGACCTTTTAAGACCCCGCGGGAACCTTGAAAAGAGAGTACCAACTAGCAAGTGCAAAAAGGCCGTTTTTTGGAAGCCGTCGTCATCAATGTTATCTTAAAATCCCTATTGTTAATTTTACCAGCAAGTGGTATGTAGATCTCTATTTTCCTTTAATGTAACAATTTCCAAATACTATCAAACCTTGATAGGAATTAACTAATTACAGTAAATGGTTTGACAGAGTTCCAAGATGCAAACAGTAGATGGCAAAAAAGTGTTGTTTTAAATGACCTTGGCGAAATTCCATAATCCTGGCTACTTTCCCGCAAGAAAGAAACTATTCTATTTTTGTTTCCACAAGGAAAAAATCGCTCAATTTTTTCAGTCAGACACTTTCTATTGTTTTAAAACCTTTCGAAACGTTCTATTCTCGTTTTCTGTTTCCTGTGTCTGAGCGAGTTGCAACACTGTTTTTGTGATGTCTTTAGTTTTGCTGTTTGTTATGATAATATAAGCACTTGCTTTGAAAACAATGTCTTGTTATCGTAATTTCTGTTCCCTAATAAGATAGAAATGACGCCATGTAAAACGTGACAGGCGCTTAAATAGCCGCATTTAAAAGGTTCGAGTGTTTTCTTAACTATGTCTTAGCGCATTCGCTGCTACGCTTGGATAAAATCTTCCGGATTTTTTTTCCGTGACATAATATCAAAATTGTTCAACCAAGTAATGTATGATAATCAGATACGAGGGCTTTTGTCTCATCGAAGGCAACTCTTATGATATACACATAAGCTATTCCTAAGAAGCTGTTTAAAATATACACGGATTTTCTGTGTGATATATAGAACAATCCAATAAAACTGTTTCTAAATTCATTAAAATTGGATTATTTACTTTCCTCCTCTCGCAAACACTTCTATGCGCTCTAACAACATAAATAATAGACACATGCTACACCAGCTTATAAATTTAAGTTAACAGATATTGTCTCTCGTCCAAATTTTAATCACAACGTTTTTGTAATGTTCCATATCAGTTTACTTCTGAAAAAGACAAAACGTTTTAGCCAAACTAAACAGGTATTTACTATTTCAACAAACCGTTTTATTTATGGATAAAAATAAATTATGACGAATTCATACCGACAACAGTTGGTTCTAAGTCAACAAACACCGCTCTTGGAACGTGTTTTCCAGCGCCGGTTTCACTGAAGAAAGTGTTGAACGAATCATCTCCACCGCCGATGGTCTTGTCGCTGGGCATCTGACCGTCGGGCTGGATTCCATGTTCCAAACAGTACAATTCCCAACAACCGTTCCCGATCTGACAGCCGGCCTGGCCAATGTGAACTGAGAGACATTCGCGCTGTAGAAAAAAAAAATACGAACAAATATCATAAGTACATCGGCGCTGAATCGAAATTGATATTTCCCTATTCGCCAACTGTAGTCTTATCAAACGATATCTAACGAAGATTTTAAGTTCTCAAGAATCTTGAGATTTAACCCAAAACCATACCATCGTGGAATTGCTGAGCGAGATTTACAAAGCTTAGCCGAATTTCTTCTAGACACGTAACGATAGTCCTTGTTTCAAGAAACCTCGACTAACGGTGTTTGTAGTTTCCTCTACCTGTTTTATTTTAAAGGAAAAAATTAGCCCCACCTCTACGTGGAAGCGAGGCTTTTCCGCTGAGCCGCCCCCTGTCTGCAACGCAAATGCAAGGGCCACTTTTACGCGAGGCCGGAAATGAAGTCAGTACGTTTTTAAATTTAATGCAAATCGTTTCATTCACTCACTGTTTTCCCTATGTTGAGGTTATGACGGCCTACCCGGTCTTGCAGCGTGTTTAACTGCTAACAGCTTTGTCATCAAAGACTTAAGTTGTGAATTAAACCTTAAAAACAAAATCGGATTTAAAAAATTGTCAAGGATCACGCAAACTTTACCACCAACCATGACAAAGAATATTTTTCTTCGGTTGATGGAGCTGGCGATAACGAAAGAATAAAAGGAAGGATAATTGCTTTACCATAAAGAGCGTTTTTCTGTGTAGGTATACGGAGAACAACAAAGTGACACGCGACTAGCTAAGAATGCCTTTTGTAGCCCTGACTATTTTTATAACCTAAAATTGTTTCAAAGTCACGAACAGCCCCAACAAAGGCGTCATTTCAACCGTTCGAGCTAAAATAAAAACTCTCCGTTTTCATGGCTCAATCCGATATTTGAAACATTTTCAAACCAATTATTATTATTACAAATGTTGTCGCACTCAGGCGAAAAGCATAACAGTAAAAGAAAGGGTTTCATCCGGCCACTGTGTAACCGAGGCGCAGAGAAAACAATCAACTCTTTTTCCCCTCAAGATCTTCACTAAGGTTGACCATAGTTAGCCGAGCTAGACTAACTATGGGTTGACTTGTATATTAAATATCTCTTACTGATCAACTAGTTCTGGAAAATTCAAAATCAGTAAAGCGGGAAACCACGAAAGCAAGACTTTCTCTAAGAAGCCATACACAAGTGAAGACTTTGGGCCGTTGTGTTTTTCTAGTGGGAACGGCAGTTAAATCAAATCTGCAATCTGGTTGTAGTTCGAGCTGTCGCTGTAACGAAAATTATCAAAAGTGTTTACATGGCCAAGAGAAAGCCGGTTTCCGGATAACCACCGTTCCTTTTGGCAGCAAATTTTTTAAGCCGCAGCACGCAGCAGAAGGAAGAAATCGTAGAAACAACAGAAAAAGCTCACAAATGCGGTGGAAAACTTTAACACTCTTAAACCAACGAATTTCTGTAATTTCAATACGCTGAGCAGAGTTGCGCTACAATCACAACAAGAGATTGGGCTGCCTGTGGGTGGCGCAGTCGCTCTACCGCTGCAAGATTTGGGTTCAGACTCCCGCTTTCATAGTGTTCAGTATTACTTTTCATCATTCTGAGCTAGGTAAATAAAATTGGCAGGTTGACCACCATCCGATGCGGCCTTCGGACAACGCGAGCGGAGCTCATCAGAAACTTTTAATAATATTAGCAAGATAATTTTTGTGGATACAACAGGGAAGCCCAGCTAGCTTTACGTCCGTCCGGCGTCCGCACGTCTGTATAGCAGTTGTGGTGATTGTTCGATATTTTTGGTTGACGGAACCCGACATCCTAATGCATTCACTTAAGATGTAATACAAGTTTACCACCGCCTGGTTAGTCAAGTTGGTAAGGCGCCAGTCTGTCGTGCGGGAGGCCCGGGTTCGATTCCCGGTGCCGGACC
>JAOBAT010088805.1:0-17941 GCA_026413305.1 Hydrozoanthus tunicans
AGTGACCAGTCTGCACACACCAACCAACAATACTCCAAGGCCTGATCACTAGACACCTTTACCTTTGGATGCCTGTATTTAGTGACCAGTCTGCACACACCAACCAACAATACTCCAAGGCCTGATCACTAGACACCATTACCTTTGTATGCCTGTACTAGGTGACCAGTCTGCACACACCAACCAACAATATTCGAAGGCCTGATCACTAGACACCTTTACCTTTGGATGCCTGTACTAGGTGACCTTTCTTTACACAACAACTAAGACTGCATTGCTAAGTACACACTCCTTACCTTTGGGTGCCTGAAGTGGGTAACCATTCTGTGCACACCAACCAATAGGATGAAGCTCTTCAGCTTGAAAGTTGCACCAGAAGTCATTACTGTCATCGTTTCCATATCCATCATAGCGGATACACACCCTGTGGCCCATCACTTTCACCACAGTAGCCACACAATATGATGGAGGGTTGTTTCTATCCACTGCTTCAAGTTTCATGCCTGGTTTGAGACCGGGAACATCTACTGTAGCCTGCTGAATTTTAGATTAGTATAACAAGGTAACTTATCAAAATAATACTTAGTTTTAGTTTGTTCAGTTCCTGACACAGTGTATGCACTGCAATGAAATTAAGATGATGTATTTGGCAAGGCAAGAAATAAACAAGTAAAGCCATATATATATTCAATCAATTACTGCATATAAGAGGTGGCTAAAAGTTCTGCATAATACAAACAGATTTTTTTACAGGTTTATACAACTCACAGTTGTTTTATCATAGATTTGATGTCTAATCTCCATGCAGGTTAAGTCTAAAACTTAAACTTAAATGTATAGGTTTAAAATTTGCTTCAGTTTTCACAGGATTTACTACAGGTTTCCTCCCCATAGTGATACAACATGTAAAACCGAAATGACACATCAAGTAGAACATACAATTGTATGTACTACTTACATGTTTAAAAGATGGCTCTGGAGCAGCTTTTGCTGATACAATTTGCATGTAGTCATTTAGGCTTGCTTTGGCATCTACCTCTAAACCTGTAAATAGACAAGACACATGTGATAGTCTGTTAACTGGGAAAAAAGATGAATCAGCCAATCCTCTAGATTTCTCCCAGCAATAAACATAACTATACAACCATCCAAGACACAGTTATTCAAGTACAGCTGAGCTCTGCAAAGAACTTTTGTGAGTCAAGTAGAAAATGCATGGCAATTAAGTCTAACACTCTGAAAGCTCATTGTATGCGGGTAAGTTTCTCAGCTATAGTTTATATTTAACTGAAGGTATTGTTAGTAAAGAGTCTAAAAAAATACTGACAATAAACACAACAAACATCTAATTTTAAGCAAGCAGTTTACTATATTGACTATCTATCTATAACACATGAAGCTACAGGCATATAGGCGAGTTTCAGTCATTGTATTAATGAGTCAACTATTATTTCATTGGCCAATTCAGATAAAGGTTTCTTGGTCGCGAAGATGTTTGATTTGAAAAGGTTTTGTTTGTAAATATTAAGTCAGCAGTAGTCGAAAAATAGTACTTTATAAACATTAGGGGGGAGGACATTTTAAATAATGTCCTCCTCCCTATATTATTAATGAATAATCTCCTCCCAAAAACCTATTTAGTTCAACCAAAGCTATTTTGAAAGTGTTTAATTTCTACAGTCCTACTAATCACCTTTATTTGCAGAAAAACCAGTGCACAACATACATTTTAGGGAGCGTTAGAGGGAGCAGGGAGACTGACACTAATAACGGCTGCAGAGACTACATACAGCTGGGAGACTAGCTGTTTATTAGATTTGTAATGACTAGGCACAGTGTTGTACTGTTTCAGTAGTTAAAAGTTAATATTTATAACTGCCAAATTAAATGTAATGAGCAATAAATCCAAACGTACCTGTCCCACCATCTTCAGAGTCTTGAGAGCTATCATCATCCTTTCTCTGCTGAAGATAACACAAAAACTGTTACAAAATGTAATAAGTTGACTGTCATTAATCATTAACTATGGGGACTGGAAATGTGCATGGGGAGCCACTTTGAAAATTAGATTACTTTGTGAAGTACACACCAGCTTGAATGTACAAATATTGAGAAATATATGATCTTGAAACATGATATGTCAGTAGTGGAATAGCCTAGAGGTAAGAACATTTCATTGTTAAATATCAATTCAAGTTACTGACTGAGAATAATGTCAACAGCACAGCAAATTCAATAACGGTGCAACCAACACATTGGACCCACAGCGTCATGCAACTTCCTCGCTACAAACTCTCAGAGATGGAACAACTACAAACAGGCAAAGTATTACAATGCCAATGCCAAAGACCTACAACTGCTACAGGATGGAGATACTGTACCAATAAAACTGTTTAAGCTTGGTCAAAAGTCATGGCAGAGAGCAACTGTGTTTCGTTACGTTGAAACCGTTACCACTGAAGCACCTCAGACTGCTGACTTAACATCATATAAAGAAAACTAGTGCCTATGCTGTGAGTTATTTAGTAAATAAACCCCTTCCTCCGGTTGCTGGTACATCAGAGGATAATGTTCAAGATTGATTGATTGTCCAAAAAACGAACAGTTGGCCCAGTATGCCAAAAAGGGGTGTATCTATTTTATAATTTTCCCATTAATTTTTTCTTCAAAAGAACTTGTGTACAATTGCACTGGTAAAAATATCTCTCCTCTCCACACTAACTGAAGTTGGATGGAATGTAAACTCTCAGTTTTATGCTTAAGATATTTTCAGAACTTTAGAGACTTGAGAGGTTTATTTACACTTATTACTGAAATTGTTGTTTAGTGAAGGAGACTCAAAGCTTTTTTTTACCTTCAAATTCGTTTATGGCATACTTTGTCAACCTTTCTGTGCTATGTTGCAAATATGCCTTTGAAACCAGGCTTTAAAAAAATCTTCTTTGTTAGACTTGGCTAAACAACTAATTTTCTTGTCTATCAGCTTAAACTTGTTCAAATTTTGAAAAAACTGTTTGTTGTTTAAATAAAAATGGCTGAAAAATCAAAGGGCAGTTATAAAATTGGAAGGGGTATATTGGATAATAACCTATATACTTCCTATTTTGTACATTCAGGGAATAGTTGTTAAATATAATTGTAGAGATCTAACAACTAAATTTACCTTTGTTCTTTTAACACTTTTTGCACAAGCTTTAGAGCAAAACCGTTTCAATGGTGAGCAGAGTCTTCGTTTCTTTACAGGGCCACCACAAAACTCACAACACCCAAGCTCAGATAAGTCAGCTCTTGATGTACCATAGTCTTTTTCTTTCTCTGCACAAACAGTGCTAGGACCTGTAGCTCCTGTATCTTTCTTAACAGCAACAGTATTTGAATCTTTATCTTTACCTGACTGAACCTATACAAGAAGCAAGTATATGTTAAATAAAAAAGAAAATAGAGTTTTAGATCAGAAAAACATAACTACAACATAACATAACTACATAACTAGTAGAATATAGAACAATAATTTTATATATATACATATTCTTAAGACTTTACTTAAAATTTAGCAAATGATATTTAACTTGCACATTAAGAGTCCTGATTTATAATGTCTTAACAAATGAGCAACTTAAATTTAAATATACTGTAGAAATGAGTGTTTACAAATTAATGTAACTTTACCTATTTAGTAAAAATCCTCAAACTTGATGCATTTTACATTGTTGTCATAGGTAAACATTTTATTCACCTAAAGAACCTTAGGGGCACATGTTTGAGTAGAAAATGTCAATTATTTTGTAAAATATCCAATACCAGCAGAAACCTACAACTTTGTTTTCAAAAAACTGGATCAGGATTATTTAACAGTTCACTAGCTAGTAGATCGAAGACTGGCAAACATTTTAAAACCAAACTTCTAGCTACAAGATCATTACATATATAGCTACAGTAGCTGCATGATCCACAAGATTTGTAACTTCTGCTGCATTAATGCATGCATGCTCACTCTTTTTATATAAAATTCTATACATACATATGACTCAAAAAAAAATTCTTTAACTTTTTGCACCAAATTACTCTAGATCTATGGCCTAAGCTCATAATCAATCTAGCTAGAGTTTCCGGTTTTTTTACAAAAACCTTCACTAAAATTAATTAAAATGAACTACAAAATTTGATAGAAAGGCAAAAAATTTATCCCCTTGCCATTTTTGCCCAAAGCCCATCAAAATGTTTTGCTCTAGCTAACTACTGGTTAGTTTTTCCTGAGTAGTGAAACTTACATCTTTTGCATCAAAAGCTACAATTTTAGCTTTGCTACAGTCAGTGTTGTTGTTTGTAAACATCGCAGAGAGATTCTTTATGTGTACTAATGCTTCTCCACCTTCTGAAACACCTTGACAACTGTCCATTGTAGTTGGACTGTTCTCATTGTAGTCTGGTTTTGGTTCATTTGTAGTTTTGAGGTCCACAGACTGTGTCGTCATAGATGTCTTGTCCATGAATAATGTATATATGGTACCCCTGCAACAGTAACAATAAAACAATAAGAATTGAACAAAATAATACAACTCAATTGGTTATAATCTTTTATCAGAAAAAAAAATTGTCTAAAATATTTAATTAACATATATCTTCACATGTGTTATAATATATACATGCATAAAATAATATATATATATACATTAATTTTATATTATAACATTTTTCATGAAAAACTCAAACAATATGTTTACACAAATAGTCAATTCACAAAAAACAAAAAGAACAGAATTAAATGTAATACTTTAAAAAATTAATGTCTGCACACAATAAGTATGAACTTACAAGCTAATAATTGGGCACCCTTAGGGGTAAAGGGGTTAAAATACTAGTGTATGTGCTAGTAATTTAGAAAACCAATAGTTTATCCATAAATCTGCCTCTATACATGTCTGGTTTAAGCCAGTGCATGTTTACATATTATAAAGCTGCACTAAATATAACAGCTACATACAAACTAATTAAATTTTTAACCTCAAAGCACACTTTAAATTATTAAAAGATAAAATTGTCAAGTCTTCTAGCTTTCTTCAAGAACTTGCTCATTTAGGAACTCTAATATTAATGTTATTACATGCCACGGCAAATCTAGGTTGAACCCTGGTGTATTTTTGTAATATGCCTTTTAGATATAGTCCTTTCAATCCTTCCTATTTTCTTTAAGATAACAACCAAACTCTGTTAGTTTCAAAAGTAGCTGCCATTTACCTGATTGTCTTTTATAGCAGTTTTTTTGTACCAAACTACTGCAGCTGGCCTAGGTATTATTTATGAAATAACCGCTGCCTGATTAGCCTAGTTGGTAAGGCGCCAGTCTTTCGTGCATGAGGCCTGGGTTCGATTCCCAGTGCCCAACCTTCACTCAGGTTCTTAAAACAACTGAGGAGAAGGTGCTGCCTTTGCCCTAACATCTGCAAATGGTTAGACCTTCGCGTCTTCTCAGATAAGGATGTTAAACCGTAGACCCAGTCTCTCGATCTCCTATCGAGGGACTTAAAAGAACCCACAACACTTGTCAACAAAGAGTAGGGTGATCCCGGTGTTGTGGTCTGTCTCTTCTACTTAATGAGGGCAACTCTTATAAAATTGTTGTGAGCCGTGTGTAGCGGACTGTCTAAGACCCTCAATACCACAGTCAACTGTAAACGATTGTTAAGCGCTTTGGGCATGTACCTATGGAAAGGCGCTATATAAATGCTAATTATTATTATTATTATTATTATGAAATAGTTTTATTTTTGTAAATCCCTTCTGTACTAAAATTTTTATATTTTAATTTGAATGAATAATATATATATAATAATCAACTTTTCCTTCATGGCATGCATTATTTTATAAGAATATTGTTATTTTGTTACATGTAACAGGTAAAATGATTAGATCAGGCTTACAATAATATTGAATGCATGGTCAATGGTAAAATATAGTCTACAGGATTGAGAATTCGACCAGATAAACCAAATTTTGATTTTCATAGCTTTTGCAAGAATTCCATAAAACCTTTAGGAATTTCAATTTAAGGATATAAAGATCTAGAGCAACTAACTTGTCACAAAAAACTTGCAAGACTCTTAATGTTTTTGATTAGCCAATATAATTTTCTTATTAAGTTGGCTGCTGCTACCCCTGGACTGGTTAAAGCAGTTCTGAAATTAATCTAAAATGTGCAAAGAGGTTTTACCTATATAGTGTCTATCATTATATTACATCAAAGTGCTTACTATCACTATCATGATCACTGTTTTGGTATTTAACTATTATTGATAGCTTGTAATAAAAACCTAAGGAAAAATTAGACCAAACAACTTATTAATGTCTATACATATTTAAGCATAAATTGAATTGGATTGAGGAGTTCAAAAACATTTTATTGAAAGTCACAAAAAAAATGGATAAGCACTCAACACAAATCATGACAAAATATAACTGTACTTAATAAACCAAACTGTTTCAATACTACTACACTATATGTCCAAGGATGCTGATGGTTGAAGCTATATCGATCTGCATCCATATAAATTATATATGTCAGTTGTCCTGATGAAGGCTTTTTCAATAAAGCTGAAAATTTGGCAAAGAACATTTGTATTTTAGCAAGTTAATTGTTTATTTATTAATTCACTCTGGCAAAGATCTACACTTTTGGGAGGTTATTTTGAAAACATATAAATTATATATATACTAGTACTGGTAACCAAGCTACATATATATTTACAAACATATTTAGCGTATTGGATATTTTGATCTATGTTACCTAAAAACATTCAAATGGAAACGTAGAGTACTTACTTTATACATGTCATGAGCTTTATAATCTGATAACAATGTCTAGAATAGTTTTTGTAATTTATATCTAGAGGTATTTTAAAGAGTAAACCTTGGTAAAGCTTGATGAATCTAACTGCATAACTCCACAAAATGAATATAAAATGAAGTATACAAATTTTTTATGTTTTAACATATATCTTTTGTACTCAACTTAGCAGCTTTTTGTAATTATTCTATTTTTAAAATTGGTATTTCATATTAAATTGTTACACCATATATACAAACTAAAAAAGTTAACATTATTATTAAGCTTAGGCATCTTATAGCTAGCCTTGCTAGCTTCAATAGGAGCTTGCAACTGATAGATATTTTAGTACTGTAGATAGCCAGAGTAAACTTGCAATAAATGCATGAAACTTCTCAGATAGTATATAGGCCCTTTTGATATAATTGAACAATAGAATATAGTGCAATGAGACTCAAGTCAGAAATGATTGAAACTGTGAGTTATAGGGTAACTTATACCCCGATTCAAACAGCTCCATACATGGTTAATTTGCAAATGATTTGAACTATTACTACAGTTATTGAAACTAATGATCGAAAATAACTTGCTCCAATGTATAAAAAGATATCATTAAATCTTAGATTCATATGTGGTATCATTTATTTCATAGTATAATTAATTATTACATCTTGGTTTTTCAAACTCTTTGGTTTAAAAAAGGCCTATCTTAATTATGTATATATGGTACTACATCTTTTTTAAAATACTTTAAAAAATCAAATATGAAAACTGAAGCCTTTCATCAGAGTCTTATATTAAGCTTCTGATATTGCTCATTTAAAACAACAGGACAATTAATATTTATTTTATGAAATCTGTAAGACTGTGTGTTACAGTGTAGTATAATTACTTTTCTGTTAGCAGTATGATTGAAAAGTGTGGAAAACGACATTTTTAATCCTGTTCACCTTGCAGATTACATTTCATTTCTGTCTGACTTTATGTCTAGATCTGTGTCCTTGGTCAATTGTTTCAAATTCATTTTTCTCAACTTTTGTTTAACAGGAAATAAAACATTAAACAATTTTATAATAAATTTACAGTTTGTTTTCTATCTAAAAATACAAAAGTATTGTTCTTCCCTCTTAGGTTTATTTCTCTTCAACATGATATATTTACGATTAATAACTACTGACTATATAGCAAACAATCTGACTGAAACTATTATTGTAAATATCTTCATGAATATTAATGCAACCATTCGTGGTCGATTTTTCTCGATTTACCTAATACAAAAAGCGTCTCTCCTTCCTAACTAAGATTAATTACAAAAAAAAGCTTTACATTGACTTACGCAAGCACTTCCCACTAATAAATTTGACCATTTTCAAATACGAAAGGCAAAGTTTCCGGAAATTTATATTCAGTGTACAAATTCAGCGAAGCGTATACATCAAAAACACGCGTTAAAAGTTAGTCGCGCAATCCTTCGAACTGGCACTCTATTCGTTTAAGAAGACCTTGAAAGATTTTCTTCCTTCGTTAAAAAGTTTAACTGTTTAAAAAGTTCGAGAGAGTCAGCTTTTCGTGTTTCATTTGAGTGTCTGAAAGAGAAACATGTCATTTAGAAGGCCAAACTGAACAGGGCACGTATATTAATTACCTGCAGACAATCACGCGGCTAATCTGCAATGTTTCAAAATATGACTACTGAAGAAATTGTATTTTGGCAGCAAAGGCCTTACGAGTATCTTCTGAACATGAAAACGTGATGTATTTCAACAAATTTGCACTCGAGCGCCTTAGCGTATCACTTTTCTCTCTTGGCTTTCTTCCCACTGTCACAGCGTTCAGTTTCAATTCTGAGCGGATGGCTATAATGGGCCCATTTTGAAAAACATTTTACAAAATCAACATGTCTTGAACTTAAAAGTTCCCAACGCTGTTCAAATGCATGTGCTTACGTTATTCTAGGTAAATGCGAAAACGTAAAACACTCATATGAAAAACAATTTCAAAAAAGTAATGTGTTTCTATATCCTTGCAATCTGAAGGAATTCAAGCGCTCGATGTTGTCATCTTTTCGCAAGCTCCCCAGGAATACAAAAACCGACGATAAAAACTGTCTGAAAGCGGACGTGTAAAACTCTTTACTCTTGGCTGAGCAATCATGTACTGTAGTAGAATCGTTACACAGTCTCAAAATTGTAAATCTTTGAAATTTCCCCATAAAAATTTTGCACTCTTCTCTCACAACCAACTGCTGATCTGTCACGTTGTTCGCACGCCTTCTCGAGCCACCATATTTGCAATGTGATTTGCCACGAGGGGCAAAATTATGCGATTCGTTCTCATAAGTTTCGAAGCTGGCACACAAATGTAAAGCTAACTACTATAGAGCAAACAAACATTATTCCCTACTTTACCTTTGCAGAAACTTGTTCCACGAAAGACAACGAAGTTTGAAAGGAAAAACCTTGAGACTTACAACGTCGTATTTTGGTTTCGCCGCAGGAGTTTTGGCTGTGCGCAGGCGCAAGCAATAATCGACGATATTGAAGAAAGTTCCGAGCTGCTGGCGTCGCGTCTCAGTGTTTTGATTTACATTACAAAACACATCAGAAAGCGTCAGATTTACTTGATTGCCCTCGAGTTTTCAGTGCACTTGAAGCGTGCAATAAGGAGTTCGTCAATTGTTATCTCTGGGCTTTGATATTTATTAGCTGATGTGATGCTGTAATACCATAAAACCCATGTGCAGATGGTTGGTGGTCGCCTTGTGAAACTGCCAAAACTTCGGGCCCGACCCGAGTCTTGCCAATAAACACGCAACACGGCGAAAGATGATACGGCGGATATACCGTGATGTTTTCACGCGATCAAGTGATCGGAAATACCAAAATGAAGCGGGCCATTCGTTTTCGTTCAGTCACCCTAAACCTTTCACAAGAAGAGCTCGATGTCTTAACCGAATGAACCAGAGGCTTTTTTATTTATTAGTCAAAGCTTTTCTTTGTGAACTTGCTCAGACATTTCTGGGTCATCCAAATTGCTTTCTTTCTAATCTAGGAATTTAAAGTGTGTAACCTTTGCAAACACTCTTCCCGGTATTTAAAACACGGTAAATGTGGGATATTATTTAATATCATGAGTAGAAACTTTTTGATTTCGGACTAACATTGTTCCAAATCGGCTTTCAGAATTAAATGCGGATCACTTTCATTCAACCAGCGGTACTCAAAGCAGCTAAAATGCTGCAAACTTGAGAGTTATGGTTGAGTGATCGAGAATGATGGCTGCAGCATCCCAAGTTCGCAAAGAACGGGAAATCAGTAAACAACCCGGTGCGTGGACAAAGTAGAGATGTGTTTTGCTCGGTTTTTGGAACTAAATGTGCAAATTTATTTCTCAAGAAGATTTGTAAATTTCTTCTTCAGGACCCTTGTTCTCGGTGTACGTCCATGACGAAAAGCAAAGATCACTGACCGTATTCAGTGTGACTCTTCTTCGGTAAACAGCCCCGTGGACAAATTAAGCAATGCTTGTGTTCGCTCGTTTTTGGAACTAGATGGCAAATTTTTCTCTCAAGAATCTTTTTGAATTTCTCCCTCAGGACCCCTTGTTGTCGGCATATATACGCATTTTTTGTTGACAGCCGCTCAGTCGATGACTATAAAGTGTGACTTTCCTTGCTCGCATTCAGTCGCAGCGAAGCGGTATAATAAACCGAAATTTGACCGAGTAAAAGGGAAACAATGAAATCTCAATTCACCTAGTATGTAATTCTAGCTAAAGAGAATGAGTCAAACAAGAGTTGTTTTCCATACATGAAACTATATCAGTAAACTAAATTTTTAAAACAGTTTTGATATTGTTTGACCATCAGCAGTTTTGTCTTTAAACTCGAATGTTTTAATATTTCAATTTTAAAAAATGCACAGTTTCAAACACATGTACAGGTTCCAGAGCTTTGTGTTAACAGGCCGTGAGTCACATGCGCGGACAGTTAGAATATGCATGCACCATATCAGTCTCCTTCTAGGTAGTGTTTTAAGCCGAAAATTTCTCTTCTCATTTTTTTCTTCGCAATTCTTCTTATTCAAATACTAGCATGAAAAGATCTGACAATAAAAACGTGATATTCGTTTCTCTTACAGTTACGTGTAAAAAATTGCCATGCAAAACCTGTCAAGAAAGACTTGTTCGTCTGTAACCAGTTTTAAAAACAAAGACTCGACTAGACGTTTTTATCTATGTAATTAATGGTCCAAAACTGCAGTGTTACGTCACCGCAAACATAGTCTTTTTTGGATAAAAAGACATGATTCAACGTCAAGACAGACTTTCACTCGCAGCAACAGTATGTTTTTGTTACGAGTAGTATAAACTGAAACCGGCCTATAAAGCACCAGTCCCGTTTCAATCAGTCGCGAATTATTCTTTATTGCAACCGGCAGCAGCTCCCATATATATGTATCAAGCGACAGCTGCGTAATTATTTCCTTATTTCCACCCGTCGGTCCTGCCAAGGCAGACAGCTAGTAAGAAGCTACAGAAAAACAGTTATGGCGCCGTCAAGCCCACCCGCCCCGGTGGCCGCCGCTGTTGGAGCCAATAGAATATTCACAATTCAAGTTTCATTTCGAAGGTTATGAATTTTTTAAGTGGTTTTCGTACGGAGTACTGAACAGCGACCGGAGCATGTCAGTCGCATGTCAGTGCTACCACATAAAATTATAAAGTTTCTAAAAACTAGCTACAAAAAGACAAACCCGATAGAATCATGAAATGAAGAGCGAGTAGAAGCGGATTTTTTTGTTGTTGCTCAATGCCTGAAAACGAATGCGATTATTTAGTTCTTCCGGTTGTTCTGCGGAACTGAATTTTAAAAAGGTCTGAAATAAATTATAATTATGAAAATAAAACCGCCGAAAAGGGACGCGACTAGTAGACTAAACAACGATTGTTTTCATACCATAGTATCGCTAAGCGGGAGTTGGGGAAATATGAAAATTTCTGTCTTGACGTTGAGCATAAATATTTATTTTCGTGACTATCCGATCTTTTTCTTTTCCTTAACTTTGGAAAAATACATTGTATGCATGGATGAAGCTACAAGAAGCTTAGCCAGTAGGTTTTACATTCAGTAGTCATAAACCTAAAAATGTGAAAAAATGGCACCACTATACTGGTAGAAAGCTAGTTACTATAAACCAGTCAGTATTTGCTGATCTAATGCTGCGGTTTCGTTGGAGACATCAGTGACTGTATAACTATAAACATAAAACGCGAACGAACATGAAAATATACAATAATGTTCAAATTTGTTAAACTAAAAGGAACGATATTTAGTTCATTTTTATAATCTTTGTAGCCCTTATTTTAAAATTTGTTGATTCACATACTTTGTTTTTAAAAACAACTGAAGAACGTTAGGGAGGCAGCATCCATAGTTGACTAGTCTGTGACTGATGCAGCAAGTGTTGACGTCTCTGAAAACAAAGCTCGCCTGAGATCACTTGGAAGGGCTCGCTAAAGCAAACATTTGAAGTTGTCTGTGAGTACTCAGTCATACATAGAATTATCTTTGGGTCTCCATTATGGTAATAAAACATAGAGTTGCCTCTTATGAGTAGTAAGTGTCTTAGTAGCGACACATAGAATGATCTATTAGTACCCAATGAAACATTGAGTCGATTGTTAGACTATGCAAAGGCAACGTATCAATTTCTAATCATTTGCTACTAAGTCGTTTATGTCGCTTGCATAAGATTGTAGACGGTTTTGTCTGGTCACACTTTGCCTGATATCGAAGTGAAATACTCTCACAGCCGGTGCTATAAACTTCGCTTAAACCTATGCCAGTCTGTGATTTCGATGATAAATCGAATAAAATAGCACACGGTTAGGCCAAGGGAGTTGGTTTAGGCTTTGGCATTTTACTGACGTCTTTGGGTTTGTAGGTCACTGTCAGGTCCCCTATCGATTTTAAACGACAGCTCTTTATACTTGTATGTCATATTAACGGAATAAACAGATAATCATAGCCCGAAAATGATAAACATTTTAGTCTAATATTTAGCGCGCCGGCGGTGCCGATCCCCTGGAAATAATGAAATTCGATCCCTACATGAGAAATTTATCATACGCATTATTGGGTGTATTTTGACATGCGTAACCTAAACCTAATCAAATAATATTTGCACAAACTCAATTTGTCAGAGCGTGGACTGTTTACCTAAGAAACTGTCAAATGCTTCATTGTCCAGAGACTGTTAAGTGAAGCCAAATATGGCGTTTCACAACCGTTTCAGTATGATATTTTTATAAAAACATTCCTGTGCAAAATTTTTTATAACAACGTAGAGTTTAAAAATGCGGAACTTAAACAGCACTTGTTATTGCGCATGCCTGCTGATAAGCGCAACAGCGCCAGTTCATTTTTTTTTCATTTTTATTTTAATTATAAAAAAGCATAAACAACGTGTTAGTGGGAACTGTACCTTTGGAAGAAACACAAAGTCTCCTTAACTTTGTAAACCACAGATATGTAACCATTATTAGAATACTGAAACCATGATGCTAGCTACATAACATGTTCAATTGTTACCCGATCCTATGGTGTGCATCGCCCAAATCCTGCCACATTGTGGCCTTAAAGATTTGAATCAATAAAAGTTTTTAAATACTAAATTAGCTAAGAGACAATTCTTTACGCGATCACGTACTTCAAGGAGGGGTAGTATGACACTTAATTATAAAAAAGCACTTAAAATATTAAGTAATCTTAAAAGCCCACGAGTATGAACGGGCTTAATCTTGCACCCTTTTAAAGGAATCCTCCATTGTATAAATTAATGTTCTTAAATAAAACATTTGATTAAGTCTATGCCCATATTTGATAATTCTCTGCGTATAACTAATACCAAGTAATTTCGTTTGATCAGTTTTGTTGTTTGAATTTCCCGCCCACGGCCATTTTGAATTATGACGTAACTTGGTTGCAGAGCCAGTCTCCAATCGCGATGAATACAATAGCAATGAACGAGAGGGGGTCTGGCACTGCAACCACGTTACGTCATAATTCAAAATGGCGGTGCGCGGGAAATTTAAACTGCAAAACTGATGAAAACAAATTGCTTGGAATTAGTTATATGCACAAAAATATCAAATTGAAAACAGATTTTATAAAAGTTTTGTTTGAGACCCATAATGTTAAACATTGGAGGATTCCTTTGATGATAAATAAGAGTGTTTTATGTATGATTTTGTATCTAGGAATTCGTTTTATATTTTTTAAAAATATAATACGTAGTAAAAGAGAACATGCAAAGGAGTAACTTTGAGGTTTACCTTTTCAAAATCATTATTATAGTTATTGTTATCATTATCATTATTAGCGTTATCATCGTTGTTATTATAGTTATTGACTTTACTATTAGTCACGTATTAATAGCATTAATATCATTTTTATCAGTAATATTATTATCATTGAAATTATCATTAACACTTTTAAAATCAGCATTATTATTGATCTTCTTCTTATTATTATTATCTTTTTTGCTATTATATTGTCGAATCACCATGCAGCTCCAAAAAGCTCTGTTCTGATTGGCTTTCAGACTAGCATTAGAACACAGCTTCTCTAGTTCTGCTGTATGTAGACTGCTGAAGTGACGGAAGAAACAAAAGTTATCTGATCTAGCTTATTACCGCCGTATACAGTCAATCCTTTGTCTGCTAGTTGAGGGCTGACATTTCTTATGTCAACATCAATGTTTAACGACTTTTCAAGAGGAATAATTTAGAAGACTTAGAACATTTCCAGGCCTTGCCTTAAACTTCCCTCTTAAAACGTCAATCGTTACACCACAGGTAGCCCAAGCTCAAAATTCGTTTAGATTTACTAGAGAATGTATGGAGAATCTGAAGACCGATTTTTTTTTTTTGCTCTAAATCATAATAAAATTCATTAGAAGAACTCGCTGTGTGGTCTCGTGGTTCTTATGTACGATCTGACGAGGTTTGAGCTGATTTCCTCGTACGTGGTGGAGCGTTTCACTCGACGAAATCATCTTAAACTTCGTCAGAGACTAACCTCACAGGCTAGTCTGACTAGTTGAAGCGGCAGCTGATGAACCAGTGCGACACTTTAGATACGGCAGTGATATACCAGGCTCATAGGGAGAGGGGGGGAGGGCTGGGGGGTGCTCTACCGAACCTCCTCCTCCCTCCCCGCACACATACACAAGCGGCAAAGGTCCACTTTTTTTTGCCTAACTGTTTGAAAAATCAACAGCGACGATGTTTTTCTGAACTGATTTTGATTATCTAGAGTTTAAAAAAAAATCCAGGCATTCATTTTCCTTTTTGCCTGCCCGTTTTACATTTCAGTCTCACACAACCTAGTTTTCCAAATCCCTGACTGACTCGTACCTTCGGCCCGGGTTTGGTCTGTCTTCTCGTTCGATCTCCCGGAAAAAACCCTCGCTACGGGCCTGTACACTATAGAAATAACTACATTTTTAAGTACGAACAAGTTAATTGACAAACAGCTAGCCCAGGCAGCGATCACCTTTACGGCGTCTAGTTGCTTCTCGTTTATAATTGATTGCATAGAATCTTTGAGCCAAGTTGACTTAGGTAGAATGTCTGCCTGTTGATTGCATAGAATCTTTGGGCCAAGTTGACTTAGGTAGAATGACTGTGTTGATTGCATAAAATCTTTAAATCAAGTTTTCATGGTAGAGTGACTGTTGATACAGAATCTTTGAACCAAGTTGACTTTTGTAGAGTGACTGTGTTGATTGCATAGAATATTTAAATCAAGTTTTCATGGTAGAGTGACTGTTGATACAGAATCTTTGAGCCAAATTGACTTTGGTAGAATGACTGTGTTGATTGCATAGAGTCTTTGAGCCAAGATGACTTTGGTAGAATGACGGTGTTGATTGCATAGAGTCTTTAAATCAAGTTTTCATGGTAGAATGACTGTTGATACAGAATCTTTGAGCCAAGTTGACTTTCGTAGAATGACGGTGTTGATTGCATAGAATCTTTGAGCCAAGATGACACTGGTAGAGTGACTGTTGATACAGAATCTTTGAACCAAGTTGACTTTTGTAGAGTGGCTGTGTTGATTGCATAGAATCTCTAAATCAAGTTTTCATGGTAGAGTGACTGTTGATACAGAATCTTTGAGCCAAATTGACTTTGGTAGAATGACTGTGTTGATTGCATAGAGTCTTTGAGCCAAGATGGCACTGGTAGAGTGACTGTTGATACAGAATCTTTGAACCAAGTTGACTTTTGTAGAGTGACTGTGTTGATTGCAAGTTTTCATGGTAGAGTGACTGTTGAAACAGAATCTTTGAGCCAAGAGGTCTTTGGCAGAGTAATAAAAGTTGTTGTAAATCTTCTTTCAGTGTAAAGACCCAGATTATTCTAGTCCAACACATTGAACAATGTTTACATTATGTTTTAGCAGCCAAGACGAAGCGGAAGATGATGAAGAGGACGAGGTCCAAGATACTTATGTAGGTGAAGAGTCAGAGGAAGAAGAACTTGAAACTAGTAGGTAAGTAGTATACCTGCAATCTCATACTATTTGTTATCAGTAATTGAACACTTCTAAGCACGTGTTACCTGACAATAAAGTTACTTCAGTTTTTCTTTTGTAATCCAGCCTGCAATTTTCTCGTCTTCGTTAAAGGAAGTCTCTTCTTTACTAGGAAATTAGCATTTTCTGGTTGGATATATTGTTTCAGCTTTAGTACAATTAAATTAAACAAAGATGTCGTTTTCTACAATATTCTTGCTTGGTATTGACGTTGCTTGAAACATTACCTAGCTTGAGAATGATGGATTTTGGAGTGAGGCATAGTTACTAAAAGCATTATAGTTTTTTTACTGTTTTTGTTATTACATTTGTGTCATTATTGTATTAACCTTCAGAGCTACAGTTGTGTGTTCGCCTGCTGTTTGGCATTGCCCGCTTTAACTAAAGAAGGTCAAAAGTCTAAAAAAGTTCTCATTTTTTTCATGCTTTTAACAATTTGGTGCTCCTTTCCGTAGGCTCTTACAAGAAACAAGTGTCAAGGCAGATGAAGAAGATATAACCTGTATTTTATGTTTGAAAGTTCTTGTTCTTTTTTTTCCATTTTCCTGCACTTAATGTACCAATAAAGTTATTTTCTAATAAGTTCTACAAGTTCTTTTATATTTTTTCATGTAAATACAACTTTCAATAGATGTTAGTAATAATTTAATAAAATAATGGTTTTGCTTCAGAAACGCGTTCGTTGGCTTTTAACTGAAGAATGTGTACGCTAAATAAATGCTTGGGTAAATAGTACATCGGATGCCGTGTATGCATATTTGCACTGATTGAGAAATCGCAGTGTTCTTTAGCAAAACAATCCAAATATCTATTATTGAAACCTAGCAAGCTAATTGTACGCGTTTTGAAGAACTCCGTTTAAGGATCAATTTATAACAGTGAGCGCGTTTAAGTTGTAGCAAACAGTTCGAAGAAGGGAAATCTTAAGGTCTAAAGATACGGGCATTAATGTACACATCAGGATGGAAAGCTTACCAGCTGTTAACTGTTTTTGTACGTTTAAAATATAATGGTCATTATACAAACATTTCTTATATTCTCTGAAACCACCATTAAACTAATGATTTACTGCATATATCATGGTAATATAATGAACTTTGTCTAAGGATCCTTATACAAAAAGCGGCGTCTAAAAGTACGGCCATATATATAAATATTGAACGTATCAGGAGGCAAAACCAGCTCTTTCCCGATTGTTTACGTGTAAGATTTAATTGTCATTATACGAACATTTTCTTATATTCTCTGAAACTAGCATTAAACTAATGATTTACTGCACGTATCATGGTAATATAATGAACCAGGATACTTTGTATAAGGATCCTTATACGAAAAGCGGCAAATCGAATCAGGAACTTTAAGGAATCTTATACAACCTTGATATTTCCCTTAATCAACCATTAAACCGTTTGTTTAATGCACCTATCACGGAGGGGGGGGGGGGGTGGTGCGGGCAAGGGTGGGGATTTGTGTCTGTGACCCGAAATTTTTGTAAAACGCCCGTGGGTCGGGCGTCG
>JAOBAT010088816.1:0-17939 GCA_026413305.1 Hydrozoanthus tunicans
ATCAATAAAAAGCCGGGGCGGGGGGGTGGGGGGTGTGGGCAAGGGTGGGGATTTGTGTCTGTGACCCGAAATTTTTGTAAAACGCCCATGGGTCGGGCATCAAGAAATTGTCAAATTAAGTTCAAGGTCCCCACCCCGGGAACACAAAATACATCAAATCTCCCCTCCCCCAGCCCGGGTAACAAGGCAGTTATAAAAGGTTCTGAAAATCAAACTTGGGTGTTATAAAAAATATTTTAGCATTTTTTTAATATGTTTTCTAACACGGTTGAAAAAGAAAAAGGCAAGAATTCGTTCCAGTCTCCATGGCCATTTCGATCCCAGGCTCAAATTCAACTGCCCGCCCCCGGGCTTGACAACGATCAAACTGCCCTCCCCCCGGGAAGGCCAGCATTGTAAAATGCCAAGCCCAGGGGCCTAAAAATCATGTCAAATGCCCACCCTATGCCTGCACCCCCCCTTCCCCCTCATGGGCTTTACATTGGTATGTGCATAAAATTAAAAAAATCTCTTAAACAAGTTAACTTTAAAAAATTAAAGACCAAGAAAAAATTTTAATGCATGATAATCCATGAAAGTGCTGATAATTCCCTTGATAGCAATAATTAAGCTTAACTTTAAGTGTTACTTGATGAGTGAATTCAAAGTGTGCAGAGGATTCAGGGCTGAGTAGTTTTGTTAGGGTTTCACATGCATGCATGAATAATATATAGATCTAGAATTGATATAACTAAAAAACTTTACAGTTTTCACTGAATAATTTTCTTTTAGGTTTCCACAACAGATAAGCTTACATTTTAATGATCTTAAAATTTTAGTGTTGTGAAACCATAAACTTTTAAGAATTTATCTTTTTTAGATTCAGTTTTGCAATTTAAGTTATGGCATTTTTAACTATACTGATCTTTGACTTTAATATCAATAATGTCGTTTTATAACGTTTTAAGATGAAATAACTACAGAGGGAAAATATTTTGCTAATAATGAATGTAGACAAGTTTTCATAACATTAGTTAAGGCAACAAGCCCTGAGGATATTGTGTGTGTCAAACTCACGCATATATAGACATTATTTACACAATTCATACATTTTGCGATTTCAATTAAAACGCTGCCTTTTGTTTCCGAAACTCTCATACAGAGTTCTACATCTTTTCTAACTGTTTAAATCTCTTTAATCATATATCATAGCTTTAAAAAAGAACTAAAAATCTCTTAGCAAGTTATTTTGCATGTGACAATAACCCTTACTGGGAAATAAATTAGTGACTTTGGCGCTAAGATCTCTTGTTGAGTTGTGAATCCAAACAAAAATAATCAAAGTGCAGCTTCCAGGAGTCTAAACATACAATTCACAAATTATGAACGCTAATGTATAAAGAACGACAAATCTTATCGTGATACGCAAAATATCAGTTAAAAATGACTTGTGACTGAGTCTATATCTCTCTCCTCTTGCGACAGAGTCAAATATCTCTTTCTTAATCAAATCTTAAAGTATTTTGTCATCGGCATTCATGCGTACGTCAGGGTACGTCAAACTGTTGTGTTTGGTCGCTTGGCTTTGCTGCGAGTAAAACTGAGATAAAAAGCCTTCCATGAGCTAATTGTCTTACTTGACCAAACCCAAAATCCTGATGTTATCCCAACTATTAAATACATTAAGTACTTCACCATAAAAACAGTGAAATCAGGAGAATGTTTGGCTATGGGTCTTGAAGAACAAGAACTCCCCGAAGTAATTTCGAGGCATCTCTTGTGTAGCTTCCATCCTTCAAACCACGATTGCTTCCACATTTCGCGGTTGGATTGTTCATAAAACAGGCAACCGATAACTGTCAAAGCGGGAACAGTATAGAGTATCGAGAACACGCCAATCCTGATCATAAGCTTCTCGATCTTTTCCCTCTTTGAATAATCGTCCATTAAGATCGATCGAACTCGGAAAAGCGACACAAAACCGGCGAGAAGAAAAGTCGCACCGATGAGAAAATAGATAATCAACGGTGCAAACACATAGCCTCTTAAAGCACTGAGATCTGAAAGGCCAACAAAGCAAACTCCACTCAACTCGTCTCCATCTACTTTAGTCATGAGTAATATTGCGATTGTTTTCACCGCCGGAATCGCCCAAGCTGCCAGATGGAAGAATTGAGCATTCGCTTCAATAGCTTCGTGGCCCCACTTCATTCCGGCAGCCAAAAACCACGTAAGGGTCAAAATTACCCACCAAATAGCCGAGGCCATGTAGAAAAAATACAGCATCATAAACACAACTGTACATCCTTCATGTTTTGTGCCTTGAACGAGCGTACTAACTCCGCGAACGGGTTTGTTGCATGCAATTCGATCGCCAGCAGAGAAACCGATCAAAAACGCAAGGGCCACCATGAAATAGCAACCAGATAGAAAGATGATTGGTCGTTCAGGGTAGCGAAAGCGTTTTCTGTTGATCATAAACGTTGCAATAGTAAAAAGCGTCGAAATGGCACAAAGGATTCCCCAAACTCCAGTCCACATTCGAGCAATCTTTCGCTCTCTTTCGTCAAAGTAAATATTTTCACACGGTGCTGCACAATGCTTTTGATTCATGAAATTGTATGAATCGCTTGACATTTTATGCAGCTTCGGGCAAGCGTACGGCATTTTCGATAGATCAACATCTTTATTATTTGTAGTTACGTTTGGATTAGTCGCATCTGTCGGTGATATGGAAGCTGTGTTGTTTTCCCCGACACATAACTCGCCCTCGCCAAAGCGAGGAAGAGATTCACACGCCAAAGACTCCGGCCAGGTGAACTCAAAGCTGTTCATCAGTTCTTCACAGCCCGCTTTTGCTCGCTCACACAACCTTCTGCATGGCGGGAGCGGAGTTTCGAGAACAGTACAAATCGGAGCATACATGGAACACAGAAAAAAAGCCAAGTCTGGCGAGCATCGAACTTTAACCAAAGGAAAAAACTGATGAACTTCTAGCCCTGCTTCGTCTTGTGTCCGATGCTTCAGCATGTTGGGGAACATCGTCATGTTGTACCTTAATCCTGTGCATAAAGGAATGGTAACTGGTTCGCACTTTTTCGCCGACATGGCAAATGGTAAACAAACAGCTAACACCACAACAGGGAGTAGAAATTTTGTGACACGCAAATTCATCCAAATCAGTGCCATCCTACTTTGAAAATTGTTTCATTTAACCTTCTGAAGCAACGCTCTGTCAAGTCGTACGTCGACATAAAATTCCATTAACTCAATACATGAATGACATTTATCATGATTCTATAACAACGAAATTTGATTCAACTATTCTGGCCAATAAGAGGCGGCCTTCTGTTTTCTCATTGGTTAATCCTTTTGAAACTGAATGCATCATGCTCTAATTGGAAACAAAACAACCGCGCTAAAATTAATCACGCGCTGCGTCCCTTTGGAAATACATCGTCTATATGAACAACTTTTAATGAACTTATTCAACTTTTTCTAAAAATGCATTTGTTTGAAGCTATTCGCAGTAAAATCTTAATTTTCTTATAAAAGTATTACATGTACTACATGAATAAAATCTTGTTTGAAAATATTTGTAATACATTTCATACACACCAGTGGCTCTCAAATTTAATGTGAAAGGATCAGACGCCTTAGTTCTCGGCAGGCGGTCAATTATTTCAAGACGTAATCAAAGACTTGCGAAACTGTGCGTGGAAGTTCTTTCATACAAACAACCATTCAAAACCATAAAACTTTTTTAATCAAGATAACCTCGGCATTTGAATGGTTTCTGAATCTCCGCCATTGCATTTCATTGGAAGCACGACTACAAACGGATTTTCGTTAATAACCACTTAACCAATCCAAGTTTGAACCTACTGTTTTGTAGACTCAACATTTGCCCCTCCATTTTCGCACAACTGGCACAAATCAAACATTACACATTCAGTGGTGTAGCACTTTTAAAATATACTCCCTCCAAACCCAATATTTAAATATCATCTTCGTTTCCCACAGCTCGCTGAAAAAGGCATATGTGATATCAATAAAAGACGGACATCTTTTTTTAAAAAAAAGAAGAATTCTAAGTATGAGACAAATGACAGTTGAACTAGGATTTGTAATTAACAGTCAGTCTCCCTGATGCCAAGTACGATACAGATAGTGATAGCGAACCCAACTGTCAAACTACAAACAAACTGCGTCGGAAATTTCTAACAAATTCCAGATGTTCCGCAAAATATCAGAACAATGGAGCTTGTTTTTTTTTTTAAAGTACGTTATATGGTTCTGAAAGTACGGTGGCCCAGAAGGGTCACGGGAAACTAAAACTTACTCACGGGAAACTAAAACTGCTCACGGGAAACTAAAACTTACTCACGGGAAACTAAAACTACTCACGGGAAACTAAAACTACTCACGGGAAACCAAAACTACTCACGGGAAACTAAAACTACTCACGGGAAACTAAAACTACTCACGGGAAACTAAAACTTACTCACGGGAAACTAAAACTTACTCACGGGAAACTAAAACTACTCACGGGAAACTAAAACTACTCACGGGAAACCAAAACTACTTAATGAATTTTTTTTTTCTACAACATATTTTACGTTTACCTCTGCTGATTGTCCCAATAGAAAGTAAATAACTGCCGGCTGTTTGTTTTTTAACAGAGCGCTTCAAAATTATTATTGTTGTTTTATTTGCATTCGGGCCCGAAAGCAGAGTGTCGGCTGGATTCCAGATGTCCGAGACGCCGATTCTCTCACAATTATAAAGTTCGAATTATCGTGAAGGAAGAACCGCTATTAAACGTTCAGCAAAAGGGTAGGGATGATCGTTGGAAAAGTCCCCAAACTACCCTAAAAATTACCAAGGGATAAAGATTTTCTTCCCTAAAAAATACTTTTCGGTTTTATAATCATTACCCTAAAAAATACCAATTGAAAGCTGAAAATTTTCCCTGCGTAGCTAGCTGGTCGGCACTAAGTCCCCTCGTGTTGCGCTGAACGTGATAAGCAGTAAATAAAGGCGCGCACCTAATTGGACGTTCGCCGAAGGACTTTTGTCTTTACTTCTTGTTCAGTACGCATGTTTGCTATACACGGGACTGCAAGCAGAACAACACCTTCACGTTTTAAACGCTAAAAAATACCAGGCTTTTGGTTTAACACAGGATTTTATTTAACAACCCCTAAAAAATGCTGTACTGGACTGGCAATTTTAACCCCTAAAAAAAGACGGTCATACCTACCATCCCAATATCTCAATATAGGGAGTACCCCCCCTTCCCCCGGGGACAAGGTACGTTTTATTCCCAGGTCATGTATTCTGAAACTTGCTGTCGCGGATCTCAGAAACTGATGTTGCGTGCATGATGCGGTAGGGGAAGGGGGGTACTCCTGGGGTGGTAGGTATGACCGTCGTATTTTTAGGGGCTGTTAAAGAAACCAAATGCAAGCCGGTATTTTTTAGGGTTGATAATCACAAAGCTATTAGAGTCCCATGTTTAGCAAACATGCGTATTGAACAAAAAGTTAAGACAGAAGTCCTTTGGCGAATGCGCTATTACGTGCAGCCTACATTTACTGCATATCACGTTCAGCCCAACACGCCAACCCGCTAACTAAGCAGTGAAAATGTCAATTTTCATTTGGTATTTTGTAAGGTAAATTATGAAACCGGGCCGAGAGGTATTTTTTACGGTGGAAAATTTTTATGCTTTAATATATTTTAGGGTATTTGGGGGACTTTAACGAGGTCATCCCTACACCTTTAACCCCCAAGTTCTTCATTTCTATTCGCAATAAAGACAGTAAGCAAAATCTTGCAACGAGGTACAGAGGTCTAACCGCATGTCCCGCTATGCAGGATGACAAACGATTTTGTCCGTTCAAATTATTCAAACTCCTGCTGGGAGATCTCATTATTCAGTATTCATTTATTTGCCATTGATTTACATAGTTATATTCTATATTCTATTTACTAACACTTACATGGCGAGGATGTCTTATTGGAAGCCTATGGCATGTTTTCAAGAAATCAGACACCCTCAGTCTAATTCTGTTTCATTCTAGCCGAGTTGAAAAGATGGTTTATACAATTTTGTATTAACTTTGTACAGTATATATTTACATGTAATTTGTTAGAATGCTATAAAAAGCTGCACTTGAGTTCTCGCTCGAGTCTTATTTTTAGTTTCTGCTGGTTTGTAGCCGGTTTTCCGTTCTATTTCCAAACGCCCACCTGAGAAGTTTTGACCGAACGGAATCTAAGTTGTTCTTCCAGTAAAGACTAATAGTCAATGAATAGAGAACAAAGCCTGGTTACAAAGGATGAAGCCACAAAAGTTAGACAGTATTCAATAGACCACAATAGCAGTTACCTCCACCTGTGCCAGCGACATACTGTGACTTTGCCAAAGAAACTAATTATTTAATTTTACTCCTTTTCAGTTGCCAAAGAACCGAATTCTATTTTACTTAGTTTAAGATCTTGTCCACGTGACAGTAGCGTATAGCACTCGGACGCTAATCAATTTAGCCCGATATAAACTGCGATTTTACTGTCCAGTCTGAAATCATTTCATGTGTGGTTGATACTAATCCGTCCAACCATGCCTAATGCAGGTGATGGTGATAAATAAAGGCAACGAAACGACTCGTCAAAGACATAAACAGAAACACACACTTTAGGTTAATCATAGGATGCCAGAGTTGATCACGTTGATCGAAACATGAATTTCTTCCAGTTTTCTTTAACGTGTGCGGTTTTTTGCCAGATTACAAGCAGTCCTTATACGTCTGCTTTAGTTCGTCGGTAAATTCATTCTCGTCCCCAGAGCCCATCGCTTCTCTTGGTCGGCGGGGCCTTCACACCAGAAAACGAAGGTTTCTCGTACGAAGGCCCCGCCGGCTAAGAGTAGCGATGGGCTCTGGGGACGAGAATGCGGTAAATTAAGATGACGGACTAGTACGTTAGCGCGCCAGGCTGTAGCTAAGACAAGAAATATCAAACAAGGAGAGGGAGGGGTCATCTTGATTTACCGACGAACTAAAGAGGAAAAAGGGACTTCTCATATCTAGAACTCTCTTAACCTCGTTGCCAGGGTTCTCCCCTGTTTTGTTGTTCCGATCGGACCCACACCATAGCTTAAAGCCCTGGGGACGAAGTGGCCCTTATTTGGTACCGCGGGTTATTTTGAAAAATTGCTTTTCCTCATCTTATTCATTTAAACCTACCTTAATAAAACTGAAAAACCATGAAAAAACGTACGACCTGGCGACAAATACAACTTGAAAAAAAACCAGATGAATGTATGGGTCTCGTCTGGCCTGTTACAAAGCTAGGGTTGTATGACACGACAGAGTTTTACAAATGGTAGAAAGAAAATATAGTGTTTTAAAAAACTTTAATTATGCATAACAATTTGAAATAAATGACTGTGACAATTCTTGTGAATGTGCTGGTTTAAAGTAAACTGTTTGTATCTACCAGCACTCCGTCCGGGTCAACGCCAGTCAGTTACAAACTGAATTATGCAATACTTAAAGGGAAGACGTCAAAATAATGGTACTTTTAAGGGACCCGGCTCAGTTTCTCAAAACCTGATTTAGGGATATTTGTTTTTTATTGTTTTTATGGAATCCTCTCTCTATAAGGAAGGCCTTGGTGCAAGCACTTTATCAATATCTATTTTATTAAAGAAGATATTTGCTCCTGAAATTCAGCTTTTTTGCAAAAAGGTGGCGGGTGGCGGCACATAATACCCCACCCCCCTAAATTGGGTTCCTAGGAAGTACCATTGTTTTGACCTTTTCCCTAAGCAATGATTTTTTACGATCGTACAAGAATCAGTCAAGGCTTTTTTATACATGTTGTATGAAAAGTAATAGATTTAAAAAAAACGTTCACCGTTGACAAACTCCCAAAAAATAAAATCCGGAAACTAAGCTCGTTTGCAGGACCCGTCGAAAAAAGAAGAGGGCAGAGAAGAAGAAAAGTGCCCTGGGACGAGTACGCATTCTCGTCCCCAGAACCCATCGCTTCTCTTAGCCGGCGGGGCCTTCGCACGAGTTTTACGTACGTCTCTGAGAGGTTGTGGTTGCTTGGCTGCATTCACCGAGAAGCAAAACAGTTACAGTATTTAGAAAGTGGTCGCATATATGAGAGAGTTGTCTGTGTTACCGTTTGTTTCATTCGTTATCTGAAAAGAACTAAAACTGTAAAAACTCGGTATTTTTGTAAATCCGTGAAATGTTCAAAAGGTCAGTTAATGTAAGACTGAGCTAGTGTCAAGCCTTATTTCCCTGTATTAACTTACAAGTTTTTGCAAGCCTTTTTCCGGCCTGCTCTTGGCTTTTTCCGGCCTACTTTTGGCTTTCTTAGTTTCCTATTTTTCCTTTTCTTGTTCCTCCGATTCCTCCTGCATTTTCTCTTTCTTCCATTCTTTTTTCTTCTCCTATTTTTCTTTTTCTTTCGTTCCTTCCCTGAGGGTACAGTTGTAAGCGTTGGAGCTATGGTTCCAGTAGTGTTTTCCCCGATGCATAACTCGCCCTCGCCAAAACGAGGAAGAGATTCACACGCCAACGTCTCCGGCCAGGTGAACTGGAAGCGGTTCATCAGATCTTTACAACCCGCTTTCGCTCGCTCACACAAACTTCTGCATGGCGGGATCGGCGTTTCGAGAACAGTACAAATCGGAGCATACATGGAACACAGAAAAAAAGCCAAGTCTGGCGAGCATCGAACTTTAACCAAGGGAAAAAACTGAGAAACTTCAAGCCCAGCTTCGTCTTGTGTCCGATGCTTCAGCATGTTGGGGAACATCGTCATGTTGTACTTTAATCCCGTGCACAAAGGAATGGTAACTGGTTCGCACTTTTTCGCCGACACGGCAAATAGTAAACAAACAGCTAACACCACAACAGGGAGTAGAAATTTTGTGACACGCAAATTCAGCCAAATCAATGCCATCTTACTTTGAAAACTGTTTCAGTGAACCTTCAGAAGCAACATACGGCGTCAACTCGAACAAGAATGACATCAATCTTGAGTATATATCATCGAGTAGATAACTCGAACTGTTCTGGCCAATAAGAGTCGGCCTTCTGTTTTCTCATTGGTTAATCCTGCTTTAACTTGGAACGGTGCTAACATTACCAGGTTTCCGTGCGAAAGAGAAACAAAACTGCTTTAAGAAAAACAACGCCTGTGAAAACAGTTTTTATCGATCTAAATTTGTTCTCCATTTTACAAAAAGCAATTGTGTTTGAGGAGTCGCGGTGAAGTCTTCAATTTTTTGATAAACTAAAAGTTATATATGTATTATTTAATTAAAAGCTTGTTTTGAAATTTGCAAGCGGAAGTTACTCAAATGTAAAATCTGAATCAGACGCTGAAGTTCACGGCAGGCGGTCAGTTGTTCAAGACGTGCTCGTAGTCATGCGAGCAATCAGACATATGACCTCGACATTTGAATTGTCTCTCGAGCGTTGCGTTTCGTTCAAAGTACAACTGCGAAGAATTTTTTTTAAAAAACCAGCATTTTCGCCACCAGTCAAACATACCTCTAATAAATATCTTCCTTTCCCCCATTTCGATGAAAAAGGCATATGCGATATCAATAAACAACGGGCATTTTCCAAAAAAAATATGAACAACTAGAACTAGAATCCGGTCTGCCTACTCAGTGATGACAAGTGCGATACAGATAGTGATAGCGGCAGAAACTTTGTATAAGAATGTCCGGTTGAAAATCGGCCAAGATTTACGAGCATGTTAAGAACACACACAAGACAGAGGAATAGCCGAGAACGTTTTTTTGCTTACATTATACCTATGGCACAAAATCTCCTCGGGGTTGGGGTTTCTTCAAGGTTAAAAATGTAGGGATCACTGTCGGAATAGTCCCCAAAATACCCTAAAAAATACCAAAAGACAAGAATTGTCCATCCTAAAAAATACCTTTCAGTTTTAAAATTACCCTAAAAAGTAGCAATTGAAAGCCAAAATTTTTCCTGGACAGCTTGCGAGTCGGCGCTTAGTCCCCTCAGTGTTGCGCCGAACGTGATATACAGTAAATATAGGCGCGAACGTAGTTTTCTTAACTTCTTGTTCAGTAAGCACGTTTGTTAAAACACAGGACTACGAGCTGTCTAATAGCTTGGCGTTTTTCAACCCTAAATAAAATCAGGCTCTTGGTTTATCACAGAATTTCTTTTTACAACCCCTAAAAAAAACCGGACTGGCAATTTTAACCCCTAAAAACGCCAAATCACAGACGTTTCCTCCCCGAATTTTTCCCGCCGGGGGAGGGGTGGGAACGGATGTACACAGGCTAGCGGCGCGCGCAGTGGCTGAGCGGTTAGCGCCGGTTCGACTCGTAGTCTTGAGTTCGAGCCCCGGTCAGACCACTGTGTTGTGTCCTTGAACAAGACACTTAACCTGACTTTGTTCCAGTCGGCGACTCAGCTGTATAAATGAGTACCAGTTCTGCTGGAGGCTAACCCGCGTTAGATCTTAGCGACCTGTCCAGGGGGAGTCAAAGACTCTCATCCTCTTATAACACTACAGAAACCGGAGATAAGCGCCGGCAGGGAGGTCAGAAGGTTAGTGGCTTTTAGATTCGACAACTTGGATACGAGTACGAGTTTTTTCCCAATCGATTAGACTAGACTGTGCGTGCCAGAAGCTGCGAAGAAATCGTCTTGTTTACCACGAGATTCGCAAAAATGCGGAAATGGAAAAAACGAAATGGCGTGTTTCTTCGCAACTCCAACATCCTCAGAATGCCCCAATGGGAAACACTCGTTCTCGAACTCGTTAGAGAGCTTTGGATTCGACAGCTAGTACGAGTTTTCCTATTCGTCATACTGCGCTTGCTAAAAGTTGCAAAGAAATCGCGCAATCTCGTTGTGTTGCCAAAGCCTCGTAGCCCAATCGTCATGCAAATCTTTTTGGAACCAAAACGACAACGAAGAGTTTTTGGAAACACAACGAGATGGCGTGGTTTCTTCGCACTTTTTTGCACGCGTAGTGTGTGACGAACTGGAAAAAAAGAAACTCGTACGCGTTATCGAATCTGAAGTTCTCTAGTGTCGTGTTAGGCGTAATGATTAATGAGCTTCGTCTAACGCTCGCCTTTGTCCCCCTGACCCCCCCATTTCTCTCAATCTCTCTTTCTCTCACTGGAGGCTTGCGCCATCTTTCAGCCACCCAATCAGTACGATTTTCCGCCGGGCCTGTGTTACTCATTACATAGAAATGGCTAGTTTTTATTGTTGATTTCACTATTACATTGTGCTTTTTACATTTTGACGGGACATCTCGATTAGAAAGACGACCGCTGTGAGTATAAACACTCAGTTCTCAGAGCTATTAATTGTTACAGGAAATAAGAATAAAACGAATATTTAGGTCTTTCATACGGTCACATTTGTTATTTCAATACCCGCTCTTTTCTGTATACACGCTATTCCAGTTATAAGAATAACTCAGTTTGAGAACAACGAGGCTCAGATTGGCCAAAATTTAAGAACAAACTGAGGCTCGGGGCTCGATTGAGCAATTTTTTTAGCTTTACAAAAAATGAATCGCATTTTTTTTCTGTTAATCTTTATCATTGCTTCAAATTAAACACTACCCCGAAGGTTGTTCCTTACAATCGTTGTAAACATACATACAGCGTACTACATCTTCATAGGGAAATAGGCAAGCTTTTGTAGTGAAAGAATGATCCACGCAAAATAACAAAAAAATTCCTTTTAATAACGCTGTTACTGTTAATTAATACAACTGATGTCCAGAGTAAATGCATTACAGTACCTTAGACTTAGTTTTTTTTTTGTCGATTTGAACCACACATAGAAATAAGAACAAATTAAGAACAATTTGAGGCTCAAATCGCCAAAAAATTAAGAACAATGAGTCTCGGCCAAATTTACTGGTTCTTACAAAAAAAAACCGTGTACACGTTCTTCTTATAAGAGAAACTTTTGAGAACAACGAGGCATTTAAGAATAATTTCAGAACAAGCTGAGGCAAGGGCTCGTTAGCTGACTTTTTTTTCGAACTTTACTAAACTTCGATCTTTAACTGCCGGAAAAAAAAGTGGTTTGCAATTATCACTATACTGGAAATTAACGTCTCGGGAAAATGACTCAGATAAATGCGCGGGGACGAATTGATCAAATTCGTTTTCCAATACATGTGTAGGCTTAGCTTTTCTTCGAGTTGAACATTTATCAAACAAGAAAAATTTAAGAACAATTTGAGGCTCAAATCGCCAAGAAATTAAGAAAAACGAGTCTCGGCCAAATCTACTGGTTCTTGTAAAAAATCGTGTACCATTACTGGCATTAAAGATGTCGGTGCCATTAGCAAACACTGCATAAAGAAAACGTTTTTGTCATGTCTTCGCTGCACGCTTTTTAATAGAAACGAAGCTCAGATTTTCCAGAATTTTTAAAACATTTAAGAACAAACTGAGGCTCGCACTCGATAGCTAAATTTGTTTTACATTATTTGTCTAAGGTAAGGCTTTGAATATGAAACTTACCCTGAGAAAATAACTGGAAATGACTTGACGAATCTATGATAAACTTGCAAAGATGAGTTGATGAAAAACACACCCGCCAAGCAGTTCGTTTTCCAGTACTGAAATGTATGCGATATCTTATGATTTTTTTTTTCAGTTTCGAGCGGCACACATAGAAATAAGAACAATTTAAGAACAATTCAAGGCTCAAATCGAGAAATGAAGTCTTGGCCAAATTTACTGGTTCTTATTGAAAAAAGCGTACACTATAGTGAACACCTATGTAGCAATTTAAAAACAATCTGTAATGGTTCGCTTCTCACTCTAATCTTCACAAGCAGCTTTTAAAATGGCCATATAACCGGCGTAGATCTGTTAAAAACAAATCCAATTCTGCTGTTAACAAATTTAGATCTAGAGCACTAAAATATTCTCAACCGATTAAGTGAGAAAGTGTTAAAGAGCAAACAGTTTTCTGTTTACTGACTTAAGTTTTAAACATTAGTGATGAAAATTCGTTTATATAATTATAGGAAGTTGAGGTTTCATTAGACGAGATTAATACCATTTTGTGTTGTTACGCCTTTTCTAAATTATTCTTTTCTATCATCAACATGCAATCTGGAAACAACTAAAGCCGCCTCAGACAACTGTAAAAATATCGGCGTTCTTTGAAAATCCTTGTTTACAAAAGGTCAGTTCAGACAGACGATGTAAAACTGAACTAGTACCAAATGATATATATCTCTGCGCGGATGATTTACAAGTTTCGGCAAGTCTTTTTTCGGTTCACTTTTGGCTTTCTTAGTTTCCTGTTTTTCCTTTTTTTGTTCTTTCGGTTCTTCCTGTTCTTTCTGTTTGCCTCATTCTTTTTCCTTTTCCTATATTTCCTTTTCTTTCGTTCATTCCTTGAGAGTACAGTATTACCACAGGGTTGAACGTTGTTCTTAAGCTTTCCATTAGCCCCAATACACACTGGACTTGAGTGAAACCCAGGCAGGTTTTTACACTCTAAAGAGTCAGGCCATGGTATGCCAAACTTTTCAAGAAGCTTCTTGCAACCCGACTCCACGCTCTCGCAGAACGACCGACAGGGAGGTACTGGCTGTTTAGAGCCCGTGCAAGGAGGAGCGTACAGAGAACATACAAAGAACGACAAGTCTTTGGAGCAGTTTGCCCTGATTAGCGGATAGAATTGTCGTATTTCCCGAGCAGCTTCTTCTTGCGTGTTGTGCTGCAGCAAGTTTGGGAACACCGTCATGTTGTATTCTTGATCACTGCACATTATTGGTTTCAACGCTTCACAGCGGAAGTTTTTCCTCCCTTTCTTTTTATTCATTTTTCTTGATTTTTTCCTTCTGTTCTTTCTTGAACGACGCTTGTTCGGTACCCGACGTCTCGGCTTCTGAGTTCGCGATGATCCTGTTTCATTGCTGTGACTAGCAATACACACAGTTGTGCTTGACCTGGGGTATTGGTCGCAGGCGAATTCGTCCGGCCATTTATAATTAAAACTCTGCATGATCTTTGTGCATCCACGCTTTGCGCTTTCACACAGCGATCTACAGGGTTGTATGGCTCTCTCGAGTTCCGGGCTGCATATTGGGGCGTGCAAAGAGCACAAAAACAGAAGGAGATCTCTTGAGCACTTGATGTTTATCAGAGGAGTATACTGTCCCAGCGCCCTGTTTGCAACTTGTGGTGTTCGATGTTTTAACAAGTTTGGAAAAACAGTTTTGTTGTAGCCAAGATCTTCACATATTTTTAACGTCATTGGGCTGCATTTAAACTCTTTCGCGGCTGCAATGACCGTTGTTGAAAAAATACACAAAACCAAGAGAAGTAACTTCGTCATCTTGAAGAGTAAATGCAAAGCAGTTAGTGGCGCGCTTTAAAACAGACAGCCAGTCACTTGATGAAACTCAAGATCCCATAATAACCCTTGAAACATGAAACTATGTTTGCAATTAGACTTTTTCCGTCAAGGTGTGGCTTTAAATGCTTATTATATGTCAACGGAGGTGATAACCCGTTGTCAAGTTGTTCGCTTTATCGAAGATCTCGTGCGTCTTTTCGGCGTTTCATGGCCTCATTCGAAAAGAACTCGATCACTATTGCGGTTGAGAAAAGCTTGTTAATCACCCCATCTCTTAACATACCGTTTAAAGCATTATCAAGAAACTTCTGCCTGCTTATGTTTAAGATATCAGACGATTAGACATGTGTTATAAAAAACGAGAACGTTTTGGAATGTCATGTGGCCAAAAGTTTAATCACATTCTCATTGTTGCTGGACATGATAGTTTATTCTATACATATCTTTCATTCGTATGGCGGGTTGTTTTCTCACCACAATACTGTTATTTTAACGATCACTGCTCCGTCACCACTAAAAACTTTGTTTATTACCTATATTTGCAGAAAAAAACTGTGGATCAAGATTTTTTAACGTAGCAATTCCCCCGAAGCGGCCATCTGTAAACCCTGAAACAATATACATGAAGCCAGACGTACAGAATACAAGTGTAGAATACATTTGTTAAAGCATTGATAGATAGTCATATTCAAGTTGTTTAATTTGCACATACCGGATTGTAATTATCTAAAAGCCCATCTTTTCATCTATCACGCATAAAGGCACAAAAAACTTACTGAAAAAAATTTTTTCGTTTTGTTTTATGGCGTTGTGTCGGAGTTTTCCTAGCTATGTTTAGTCACTTATTTGCCTCAGTTTCAACGGTAGCGCACAAATTATATGGAAGAAGATTTCGTGATTGTCTGAGTTGGCAATAAAAAGAAAAACATTCGCGTTGGAAGACCTTGAAAATGTTTGACCTTTTTGGGCGTCTTATCTCTGGAATGCATTCGAAAAGGAAAAGGCATTGAGAGCGGAATTTCCTAAACTCCAAGCCAAGTTTCCTACTTGTTCACGCTAGCGTTATGACAATTGTAATGAAAGCTTTCTGAGGTGAAACGCTATGTTTGGCATCTTTCAACTATACCGAACGTGCGTCAGTGCGACCGTAACTATCTTGCACGAGACGGAATATCAACGTACTTGACTTTTTTTATGAGTAGTTACATTTTGTAAGAAAATGAGCAAGTGTAGTATCCCTGGGGGGAGAGGGGGGTACTCCCTATAATGGGATGATAGGTATGACCGTCGTATTTTTTAGGGGTTAGGTCTCAGCGAATTCGAATTGCAGTAAACAAATCCAATTTTGTGAAATTTATCACAGGATTTCGAAATAGCGGACAAAGTATGTTGTAAAGAAAGGGGAAGCACAAGAAAAAACTCGCAATGTGTCCCCCCATGCAGACGATAAAAATTGTTGCAATCGATGTATAAAACCGCCTTCATACATTGGAAAACAAATTGTAAGAGATTAATTCAACTTAGCAATACAAATGAATAAAAAAATGACTGAAATGATTCACAGTTTTCCTCTTTTAATCATTGTTATTTTGCCTCTAAATATACGCTGTAGACAATCGTACATCAGGGCAAGAATATGATTGTGTATAGCGTATGTTTGGGGGAAAACTACAGTGATTAAAAGAGGAAAACTGTTAATCATTTTAGTTATTGTTTATTCATTTGTACTGCTAAGTTCAAGGTCGAAACTGAGCTAAACCTAGAGCCTCGTCTTGGCCTCGTTCTTATAAGAATTGAGCGTATAACACAACCGTCCTAGGTCCCATCCCAGGGAAGGTACTTCCGGCGAGGTAAAAGGATAGGGGAATTCGTCGGGAAGTGTTAAAATACCAAAGCGTGAAAGTTTTCGACCTTAGAAATATCTCCGAGCATCAACAACTGCAAAAAAAAAAACAATTCCAGGGCTCGCTCTGTTTTTGCCCTCTTAAAATAATGTTTTTCTAAAATGACCTCAATTTTTCTCCTTAAACACCCCCCCAAAATACCGAATTTGACACCAAAAAATACGCGAGGCGAGTACCTCTGCCATACGGCAAGAGAGTGAGTTCCCCTTTTCTCCTCCCTCCGGGGCCAAAAGATACGGCCCCTGAATGGTCCTTTGCGAGCTTTTGTGAGCATGAGAGCAGCCCTTTTTTATGCGCGCGAGACCGAGCATTTTTATTTTTATAGGTTTTCGAAAAAAATTACGCGTTTTTTGGCCTAATTCGAAATAATTGTCCGACCGTAGGGAGGACAATGCTTTCAGAATTAGGCCAAAAGAAAAGTGATTTTCAGTCTTCGAAACTAGACGAGGATTTATTCGATTACCTTTCAATACTGTAACAGACAAATTCTTTTTTCTTTCTCTTCGTTTTGAAAGATTTTAATTTTCGCGCGCAAAAATTCGTTTTGTTTTATCTTTGTGAGACGAACTAGTTTCCATGGATAAATTGTAATTTCATATGGAGGGCATCGAGGGCCGAGTTCCGTCTTTAATTTGTCTGCTGCGTCATTACAAAATAAATCGAACAAATGAGCACATTATAAAATACAATGCGAGCACGCATTAAAATTTGCGCGAGCATTCGAGCATAGCCTTAAAACTGCGAGCAAATTCGATTTTTGGGGGACCATCTGGAAACCTTAGATTCGGTGAAAAATATTTGTTTCTGCGGTTAAGGTCGCCGTCTATAAAATAGTCCGAACTAAAAAAGAAGCTTTCAGAAAAGTTTTACAAATAATATTAGCCCCGAAACGACGTCATAACACGGTAAATACGAAAGTTGCATTTCCGATTTCCGGCGTAGCGAGGAAGGCAAGCCTGCTGAGTTTGTTCTCGTAATTCTAGATTAATCATGGTTTCCAGACTTCACAATACGTAATGGAACCCACAAAGGTGTGAATTATAAACGGAAGAGGTTCGCCCGGAAGCTTTTTCATTTGAAAAAACATTAAATACTGACGCAAAACCTCAAATTTAAAATTTCCGGAGATTCTAGGCTCAAAGTCACTGCAGCAGTTATTTCTCAAGTATGGACCGATTTCTGAGGGAGTCGATTGTGGTCGGCCAAGCCCCACAATAAAGTGGATTTTTAGTTAAGTTCGCGGGGGATCGCGGCTTTGGTGGGGCTAAGCTGCCGCGTAGCGAAAAATTTTGCAGTTTCGTACTTCTAAGATCGTCGGAAAAGCGTTTCTTTTTTCTGTCAATCCAAATAAAATTTTGTCAAACTATATTACCGGGCAAAATCGCTATTACTAAAGCCTCCGCATAATTATTGGTTGGGCTTATAGCCCACCCGGACCAATAGCTCATCTATCAACGCATCATCTTTGACATCACCTTATATATGAATTGGTCCTCGCTTTAGATCGCACAAACTACGTGCATAATTAGAACTTATTTAAATGAGTAGTCTATTTTTGTCTTGTTGTAGCTGTGTACTTTATTTTTCTCTTATACCAGGGGCGGATCCAGGAATTTTGAAAGGGGTGAGGGGA